>VZRQ01001827.1:1866661-2063433 GCA_013397975.1 Machaerirhynchus nigripectus | reverse complement strand
ACAAATCAAACAAAAAACCCCCACAAAAAAAACCCCCCCCCCCCCCCCCCCCCCCCCCCCAAAAAAAATAAAACAAACCAAAACCACTAAAGAACCAAATGAAAACAAAAAACCAAAAAAGCAAATAAGAGAAAGTATCCGGACCACTTGTAGTTGTCATTATGTGATATATTTTATAAGAGGACCTTTGCCTTGTTTCCCAATTTAACCAGTTTCTAATCTGGATAATTATGTTCTGTCTAATCTTGTACTCTTTTAGCACTTGTTATTCTTCTTCATTTGCTGCCTTAAACTATTGTTGCTTTTAAACAGCTGCTATGTTCCATCACAGAGAAAGCTGCACTTCAGGGAAGGGCAAGCTCTTGTCAAATAATATTAGTTCAATAATTTATATAGTGTTTTTTCCCCCATAGTTTGTAGTAAGTTATTCACCTTGTATCATTTTGCATTATTCATCTGGTTAACTGAGGTAGCCTAACAATTTTAAAATGTATTTGTCAAAAAAATTTGTTGAATTCCTTTTGTCAGTTTGGGGCCTTTTTTTCCGAAATAAAAGCTTTGACAAATAATCACAGTCCTTAGCTGCCCGGCCCATGTGGTCAGTGAAGGGGTTGAGATAGATTGATGGTGAACAGTTTTGTAAAACCAAACAAAGCAGCAAAGCAAAAAGCAAAAGGAGCACAGCTGAAGCCCATTTTCCGAGATTTTGTACACTGTAATGTAAAATATAAGTGTCATCTCTGTTTGTTAGCTGATCATCTCTTGGATGGCAGAATCTCTGACGCCATTAACTTGCCAGCTGAATTAGGGCATGGGGATTAGAGAAACACAGGTTGAAATATGTTGGAAGGACCTGTTTGCTGTCTCCTACATTCCTGAGGCAGCTTGTGGGCCTTCAGAATATTAGATCTTAAGATTTTTTACATTCACCATGAGATTGCTGAAATGGTTGTCTTCAAGATTGTTTTAAACTTGGCCTATTTGGCATTAAATGAAGCCTGCTATAGGGTAGGAATGTGTGTGCAGGTGGGGGCACGTTATGGATTTCATACAAGTTTTACATGGTAAAGTGTACAACCCCCTGAAATATCTGTGCTGGATCAGCTGGGGATAGAAACAGGTGGCTCAGGACTGCCTCACTTTGTCTGTTCCCTGGCATCGTGAACAGAATGCTCCTGTGCTCTTCTGCACCAGGCTGCTACACATATCAGTATGTTACCACTGGTTTCCTGTTTAGATACTGCAGACATTAGGACTGCAGAGCTACTTTAACTGTATCCTAAAAGTCTTTATGAAGCATTGATTGGCCAAGAAATGAGAAGCAGCAGGAAGCCACATCTTTCTGACTTAGGAACTTGCAAGTCTTTCATAAAGCTCATCTCGAGCTTTGCTGACATGATCTCACTTGCTAATGTTTTTTTGCAGAGCATCCTATGTAATGACATAATTAGTGTAAATTGCATTTTATTTTTAAATCATCCCCTTTCCTTCCTGATTTTTTCATATCTAAATGTCAACTTTTATGGTAAAGAGTGGTGTGCTGCAGAGGCTGAACAGAAAAACACTTGTGCAGGTGGAAATCTGCTGGTGGAGCTTCTGAGACGATGTTGAACAGGAGCTCAGCTGGTGGAGGTCAATGTTTTTTCAAGGCATTGCAAGTCGTGCTTGATTTTGTTTTCTTCTTGCAGCCCAAGTCATCCCATATCAGGTGTTAACGGCTTTAAATTATGAGTAGTACTGGCCAGTTGCAAACACATATCCAGATTTTACAGATCAAAGGTAAATGATAATGTTAGAGCACCAAACCTGTTCAAACATGGTACAGTAAAAATCCCCCTCCCTTAAATGATAATGTTAGAGCACCAAACCTGTTCAAACATGGTACAGTAAAAATCCCCCTCCCTTAAATGATAATGTTAGAGCACCAAACCTGTTCAAACATGGTACAGTAAAAATCCCCCTCCCTTAATATGATGGGAATTACTTTCCATACAATACTTACCTTTCTCTGGAAGATTAAATTCAAAGCAGTTGGAGCTCTGGGAAGGGTTGCTATTAACTTTCTTCACCCGTTATTTTTCATTTCTGGTCATTCCACTCTGCCTTACTAACTCTAGATGGCATTAAGAATTCTAATACACTTTCCATTTTGTTTTTCTTGTCATTATGGTGAGCTTTTTGGAAGCAGGCATGGCTTTCTTACTGAATATATATGCAAATCTGACACCAGAATTTGGTTCTTGAGTCCCTCTTGTCAAAAAAAAATATTTAAAAAGAAAAGTTGTTTAGCTGATTAGGAATTTTGGAATCGGTACAAATCCCCATCCTGTTTTTCAAAGCAAAGATGATTCAGTAAAGTTCAGAAACCAAAACGTTTACCTAAAAGTTGTGTAACCACAATAATAAACTATTGATACTATCAGTTATAACAGAATCTCATTGTAGTCTTGAACATCCATGAGCTGAGCCATCCCAGCTGCATTGCAGAGTAGGACTATCACTGTTGCCATTTTAGGCATTGGAAAACTGAGGCATATATAATGAGTAGAGGTTTGCTAAAAGTCAGAGACTTCTGCAACTCATTCACATGGTTTCTGCCTCTTGTTCATCTGAGTTGTTTGAAGTTTGCTCCCTAATTTTCTTCACTACATTCATCAGGACAGAATGAAAGCCTGTTGCCATAGTTAAGGGAAGTGGAGAAGACAGTGAAGGACTTGGAAAGATGTAGACTCCAGAAACCGGATTCTGGGCATGTACTGCCAGGACGGAGGATTTTTATTTAATTTTATAGAAAAATGTTCTGGTTATTTTACACTGAGATGCAAAATCTCATTTGCAGCCAAGCCCCGGAGGGAGTAAAAGGAACTTGGAGAGCTCATAAAGACAAGTGTAATAGGATTAATAAGAAAAAGGCCTAAGACATAAGCCTTCATTGTACACATTTCTTGCTAAATTTTAGTATTGATGAAGGTGAAATGCCAAAACACAACCACACGCTCATGTCCTTGAGGCAGTAACAGAATATCAGCATTCATATGAGCTGCTGCCACCATTTTTAGAACAGACATGTGGAGATGATTTTGGGGTAGATAGTGAAGGGAAAGGGGCAGGAACGTTGGTCGTGAATGGATAGCTAGCTCTCCTAGCAGGATAAATATTTACCTGGTATTGAACATGCATGTGGGATGGAGAGTGTGCAGGGGAATGGTTGGGGACCCTTTGACAGATGAGAGGGAACACAGTTGAATGCCCAGAGAATGGAGCAAAGGTTAACTTCCATCCCCACTGATTAGACCCAGAGAGAGACACAGATCGAAGAAAATGAGTGGGTCCTAAAGGGGGTCGGCTCATTGTCGCATGGTGCCTTCAGTGTGTCAGTTATCTCACCATCTTCAAGGTAGCTGAGGAATCTTTGCTGACTGCCACCCAGCAGACCTCTGTGGCTGCACAGGGCACCCAAGTACTACAGCAACCTGTCCTTTGCTCACCCAGACTTTTAACAGAAGAAAGTGGAAGAAGGGGAGATGGGGCCAGGCCCATCACATTTTCTTGTCTGCTTGTTTTGCCCATCTGTCTATCTGCTGCTGCCAGTGCCCATGTTGTGGGAGAAGGGTGATTGCATCATTTCCATATAGCTTGCTGTTCCAGCCCCCTGATTTAGGGTAAAATTTGGTTGTGCTGCTGGGTGTTGGAATATTTGCCAGGTAGGTGCTACCAAGAACATTTATTAAAATAGACAGATGGGCACTAGGGTAGGAAGCAGCCATTAGAATGCTTGAAATCAACCAACTGTGAAATAGAAAAATCAAAAAACTGTATTCCTGGAGCTTTTAATACTAGCCTTCCCTTTTGGGGCTGTCCTTCTTACCTTTTTTACATGTGCACACCCACAAACAGCTACTGACGAAAATGCCACAGCCAGGTTTTTGTCTTTTTAGGCATTTCAGTTTAGCCAGGATTTGGAGGGAATCTGAGAATGGCTCCCTGAGCCAAAACCAGTGCATGCAAAATCAGAATGCAGTTTTCCTTGCAAATAAACACTCAGGTTTCTCTGGGATCTGGGGCATCTCAAGCTCAGGCAAGGTCTGCCCTGTCCGTGCTCAAGTGTAGTAGGAGGAACAAAGCCGCTGACTGCTGGTAGGTAGGAGGTGAGATTCCTAATCACTTGTCTAGATGCATTTGCAACTTACTCTGATTTCTTAACAGCTCTTTCTGTCTGCTCGAGTTCCTTTGGCATTGTGATCACTCTCCATTAGCTCTCGCAAGTAGTGGCATGAGATGCCAGGATAGATACTGTCAAAATCAAACATCTTCGTTTTGTTCCTTTTCTTTCTTCCCTAACTTACCACTGGGAAAAACAAGATGTGTACATTTGCCTTTCGTAGCTATGTATAGAAGGGGAGTCCAAGGCTATTAAAAAAAATACGTGTCAGTCAGCCATATCAGATTAGTAGGGAGATCTCTACTCTTAGGTATAAAAACATTGTTGAATCAGTCACTGTCTTGAGATAAACTGCTGTGGCGTCAGTATTAGCAGCTTATTTTGGGTTTGTGTTAAATTCTCAGGGGATGAAGGGTAGTCCCCAGTGCTGTGACTTTCTTGTAGCTGTGATCTTGGCTGAGTCACTTGCTGGCATCTCTTGAAGGACCAGCCTGCGAGAACTGTGAATTTTCTTTGAGCTTTTATGATTCTAAACTTCACCTTGGTCTTACAGTATTTCTGCTTATCTGTCACTAACCTGAAGGGAGTAAGAACAGTGTCAATGGGTGCTCAGGTATGACAGCAATGACTGGGGTAGAATATTTATCCGCTAGTTAGATGCATAGTAAAGAGCTTGTTTGTAAAAGGAACAGACTGAATTCAGAGGATTCTTCTTAGTGCCTGTCCTTCATTATGCTGATGCTGATGGCACCATCCCAGAGAAAAACTTGAGGTAGGATCAGAGATTTGTACTGAGGCAGTGGAGACTGGCTCTCCACTGTTTTCCCAAGTGGGTCTGTACAAAGCCAGCACCAGATCCTTGTATCACTTCAAGGCAGTGATGTCATAGACAGAGATTTTTCGTTTCTTTGTGTTTTACCTCAGCTTTGGGTACAGGCAGATGACAACCCTGGTCTCCAGATGGTGTCAACTGGTGTAACCATCTGGGAGTGGGGCTTGCGAATGCAGGATCAGACATTCAAAGTATTTCTTTTTCCTGTTTCTTTTTTGTTTACTGTGAAGCTCTTCTGAGATCTTCTAAGGGAAGGTGCTATAAAACACAAACCGTTAGTCAAGAATATCTAAGTGCACGTATTTGTCCTGTTTCTCTTAGTACTGCACAACATTCCTTTCCATTGGCTGATTTATAACCCCTTGATCTGCAAGGTCATTTCCATTTGATTCTGCAGTGTTGCACTTTTAAATGATGCTAAAACCTCCCCTTTATTGTCAGGATAAAATTAATACAAACCAAGCAGACCTTGACCAAAGGAGTAGCCCAGTAAAACTGCAAGTTGCCCACACTAGGCCAGTAACTAGAAAGCAATTTGCAAAGTTCAGTGATGCTTTCAGTTCCCTTTTTTGCCCTCATTAGCACTGTATACAGCCACCTACAAGGGTCAGAGAGCATGTTTACCTCTCAAACACAGCACATCCGCTGTTTACCTCATTTTCCAAGCACCAATTTTTCATTTCCTCTTGCACCCTGTTCAAGTGCAGATGAGCCAAAAGGGTGATTTCAGCTGAAGGTGTTGCACCTCACAGTACTGGTGTTGACAGGGAGACATTCGGTGAACTTCTTCCCTCCTGACAGAGAAGGCACTTGCTTGCAACTTCGCCTGAGGTTGACGGGAGTCCTTCCATTTATTTAAGGCCCCATCTGCAGCATCTAGTGATTTTCCAGCTGTGAATGTCGCTGCCTCTGGAATCACAGGAGTCTCAAGCAAGACATGTCTTTGGTGATTAGATGTGCTTTATTGGCTAGATCTGGGTTTGAAAGAAGCATCTTCAGGTCTTGAGTGGTGTTTGGTGAGGAAATGATGCATCTCTTTTCCAATGCTCTTGCCTCACACAGTGAACCCAGAATGTAAGGCCAAGGACACGACTGCTGTAGCTCCCTCAATTGTGAGTCATATTCTTCTGGCCAATGTGTTTCTGCATTTCCATTGTCTCCCAAGGTGAAAAGTACAAAAGAAAAGGAACAGTAGGGGGAAAAAAGGCTTTTTGTCTTTTTAATCTCACCATGATACAGAATTAATCAAGCATCATAGAAGCATCATAGGAAACTGTTAAGCAAGTGGACTTGCTCTAAGCTGGGAAAAATATGGGACAAGCAACCTACTGGCTGCAATATGATGCAATCTTCTAGAAATAAGATTCAGGCCAAAGTGTGGCTGGTGAAAACTCCCAGAGTCCTGACTAGAACCTGGGACCACACACCCACACTACGCTGACTGAAGTCCAACTCTAGCTCCCCTAGACTAAGATAGAAGGATTTTAAATGAAAAAAAATTCATTAAAATGAAAAAGACTGCTGATAAGCTGCTTGAGAGATGTCAACAATGCCACCAGTCTTCTTTGAGGTACTTCTTAGAGGACTTTGGAGGCAAAGTCACCCTCTCCCCATTAAGAGCCCTCACATCTCTACACTGCACTGATGCTTTCACTCTTGGCTTTGTCTTTTGGTGTCTCCTCCCTTCTTTGTGTGTACCTCCTATGAGAAGGCAGGCACCATTATGCAGTAGGATAGAAAGCAGTCCTGGAGCTGGCAGACTAGACACATTTTTCCCTGGAGGATGATGATGATGAAGGGAAATCACTTCTTCTGGGCTTCATTTTGCGGTAACTGGTGTTCTGCCATCAGCCTTGACCTCCAGCCATCTTTACACCTGCTAAAATTCAGTCCCCTCATCTGTGCCTACAAATGTATGTCACTCCATGCTGGTTTCTTTCCTGCTTTTTCCTTTGGTTCCGTGGGAGACATGGGGAACAGGTCCGTGTGATCTGGTCTTGCAATTTTTATGTATTTACATTTTGACCTGCCTCACCAGTGTCCTTAATTGCCCTTGCTCCAACCTTCTGTGCTGCCTTTTCCCACTTTGCTACTTCCTCCCCATTGCCCCTCTTCTGCTGTGCTTTCATGCACTGCCCCCACATGGAGTGTTCTCCTTATTGCCATGCAGCCCCTCCTTGCTGGCATGCAATGAAGTCACAATTGCCTCCACTTGGTCAATTAAGAGATCAAGTTTTATGGCTGTGCTAGGTTGTTGGGGTTTCTTTTACCTACTTAGTATTATTTTTCCAGCTCCATCTTGGCACCTACATTTATTTGAAACAAATTGCAGGATAATTTGTTTTTCTAATTTTCAAGAAGTGAACTCCTGGTTCCAGGGGGGTTGGTGTTCTGGGCGCCCAGTGCCAGCGATGTGGGACTGCACACAGAGATTTGTGCTATGTGAGGAAATACTTCATTAGACTTGTATTCCACGAAGACACTCTTGCTTCTTAATGCCTATGATTTTAATTAAAACCTGGAAAGTGAAGAATCCTTGGGTTGTATTAATGTTTTCATTTCCATT
This sequence comes from Machaerirhynchus nigripectus, assembly GCA_013397975.1. NCBI lineage: Eukaryota > Metazoa > Chordata > Aves > Passeriformes > Dicruridae > Machaerirhynchus > Machaerirhynchus nigripectus. The sequence continues at coordinate 2,055,873 of VZRQ01001827.1, read as the reverse complement.
AGGACAGGAGAGTTTATAAACACGAGCTGGGTTTATAAATTAGACCTTGTAAGAATATTATGTGCACAGTGCAGCAAAGGCAGATGAGAACTGGAGTGGAGCTGGCCCCATCTGTCTCTTTCCTTGGCTGGCTCTTGCTTTCCGGTGTCCTCCCCTTGGCACAGGCTTTTCTGAGCTGTTCAAGGGTTCCCCCTTGGAGACTAAGCTAATGGCTTCTTCCATTTCTTTCTGTGGATGTTCTCCTCACTCAGCAAAGCAGGAAGAGAAGCAGATGTTTTAATCAGGGCCTTGCAAAACAACTTGCAAAGGTGACATTGGGTATAGGGATTTTGTGATGAGTTACATGAAAGGGGAGAGATTCTCCTGACCCAGTTCTCGAATACATGTGTACACAGAGATGCACTCAGAGATACTCAGGTCTAAATATGCATCCTGCTTACAATCATCCACACCCAGAGTGTGAATATGTATCGCTGAGCATGCAGGGGAATGTGACAGAAGATGCAATCTCCTCCAGAGATGATGTGACAGCTGCACACAGCTGTGCACAGGCTGCCCCGGGGGGTGCAGGCAGGCATTGCCCAGCAGGCACTGCCCAGCAGGCACTGCCTGGCACAAACACTGATGCAGGGAACCACGGGCCCCATACAGCCTGACTGTACTCAGCTGTGCAAACTGCACGCGGGCCATCAGTGTGACACCAATGACAATAGCAAGCACTTACGTGCTGCGTTCTGCTCAAGGACAGGTTTGCAAAGACATCCACAATTTTATGCAAGGGAAAGCAAAATATGGATAGATCAAGTGCCCAGATTCACACAGTTTTTCATCAGCAGAGCTGAGAGTAAAATCTGGACCTCAAGTGTAGGGATCCTGAGTTTCCATTCCTAATTCCCACAGGGTAAACTTCCCACTCCTAACTGTAATTATGTAACATCCTTCAAAATTACTTTCCGTTGGAAGTGTAATGGTACAGAACAGCAACATTTATTTGCATCTCTGACCTTTGGCTGTGGTATCTCAGGTTGGCTCAAGACTTTCCTTGCAGTGGTCATCAGTAGGGTCAGCTCAGAAACACCTACACTGTGTGCAATGCAGCGTCACACAGGAATGATACCTGAGCTAATCTCTTCAGGCAGTGTGTGGTGTAGCCCACACCCTGTTAGCATTTGCTTTTTGGAGGGTGGATACACAACTTTCATTCTAAACTTCAGAATGCAGAAGGATGGACCCTGTGCTAAAACCATGCAGACCCCCAAAGGATCTGCAGGAGTGAGTTTTGAAGGCATTTTGTATGGGCACCTGTGCATGAGTGTAAATGTTTCTGCTCTGCAGTCTAAACTATGTGAGTGGGGTAGGCCATCTCCTCAGCTCTTGATGACATTGGTTTAGCAGCGTAACTGCTGAGCTGTCTGAGATGGTTTGCAAGGTAGCATCTGGAATTCACTAACAGCTCAGTTTCCATCAATGGCTGAGGTGGCACAGGGGGTGTAGGAAGTTGGGAAGAGAGCTTGTGGGCATGCCTGCCTCTCCCCATCTCCCTCACAGTATGACTGGATGTTTTGACATGAGGGTGATGATCAGGAGAAAGGAGGGAGGCGTACTCACTGTCAGCCTCTGTCTCCTTGAGCCCAGTAGGGCTGTTATTGAGATGTCCTTCCAAGTAACTTAAATGGAAACGTCTGGTGACAAAATGAAAACAAATGGAGAAGCCGGCGAGACTGTCTGGTGGGGGTTCCCTTCCCTGGTGCTGCCAGCCCCTGAGGGAGAGGAGGGGCGTGCTGGCACTTCCAGTCCAGATAATGCATCTGAGTTAGTGGAAGGGGCAGTGGCAGGGGAGGAGGAGGGAGTGGATAGCTTCCTGGGCAGTTTTTCAGGCTCTTAAAACTCTGCTGAACCCACTAGAGGCCATTATTTAGGCTGCCTGGAAACATGGGCTCTCACCCTCTGTTGAGACTTGCAGGGTTCTGGGCCACTGCATCCCTGCAGAAGGAGGGGAGAGCTGAGGTCCCTCAGTCAGGGTGATGCCAGGAGCCTCCCTGCTGGCAGCTCCTCTGCTGCCCCTGCTGCCACTGCTTAGGTTCAAGGGAACACTAGTGGTAGTTCAGAAACATTCTCTACTTCTTGAAAAATCTTTTTGCTTTCTGTGTTTCACTTTCCTTCCCTGTATTCCTGCAGGAGAGTGCTGGTCACATCATTTACAAAACAGTCTTTGTTTAATCCCTTTCCTTACCCAGTCCTGCTCATCTCCCTGTGACCCAATCCCCTTCTTCGAGAAAGGGTTGAAGAGGTGATAGCTATTCACGAGGAATGAATTTGCCTGGAAAATGTCTTGCCCGACCCTCTGCCTGCAGTAAATCATTGGCATGGCATAACCCCTTGGGCTTAGTGGGCAGGGCTGGATGTGAAGGGTGTCAGGGAGTCTGAAAACCTTCTGAGAATGTGGCATATTGAGCTCCATCCAACAGTGCTGCTCCAAGGGCCTCTTGCAGGGACTTCATGTTTTCAATGAGTAGGAGTGAGTGGGGCGGGAGGGGAGAAGGGGATTGGGAGCTGCATAGAAATGCCGTGGTAACACCCGCACGTTAATGGCAACACTTCTCCAGGAAATTTCTCTTGAGAGTTCCTCATTATGCAAACAAGTCTGGCAAATGATAATGCCTCCTGTACTTCCAAGGATTAATGTATGTAAATGGCAGAGCTGCTGCTCGTTCCCAAAAGCAACATTCAGTTTCCCACACCAGAGCCAGTGCCTCGGCCAAGGGCACCGAGTCTCAGGGTACTCACAGACTACTCTTTCCACGCCTCTTTCATACCAGCTGGCCCCTGCATTTTCTAAGATCATTGGAATAAATCCTTCCTTCCTTGAAACATCCACACTGAATACAGCATCGTGGCCTTCTGTGTATGTGGGGGTCAGTATATGTCACCTGCAGCCTGCTGAGGACACTGTCACTCGTCCTGGTGATCTGCCAGAGAAACCAGCAGAGTAGATCCTGGTGTTGGGGGATTTGATCCAGGCAATATATTGCTTCATAACATTGCTAGGATGAAGAGGGTGGATGGGGAGGGTGGCTAACTTCTTAGTTACAGGCTTCAATATGGTGTGGAAAAAGAGTTGTTTGTTATAATCAGAAAAGAATTTTGTCACCTTTGTGAAATGCACCTTTGGTTCATTTTAGGCCTTTTTTACTTTAGTGTAATGTGGGTAACAAGCAGAAAACCACAGAAAAATCAGGTGGGGCTTTTTTTTTTTTTTAAATAATCTAGGTCAGGTCAATCTGAGTTAACTGAGCCTGAGGCTGACATCACCAAGTTTATCTTGTGGTAAAACCAAAGTATGCTATCTGTGTGATATCTTTCCACTTGAGATGACTTCTGACAGTTGCCATGAGGTTAAAAACACACTTCTTTTTCCTTCCTTTCTTTCTTTGGGCTTGGGTTTTTTTTTTTTTTTTGGGTTTTTTTTTTGTTTGTTTGTTTTACTTTTGACAGTAGGCTCTGCCTACGACTTTAATTTGTTTGACTGTGCATGCATAGCAGAGTCCCATCATGACTGGCACTAGTACCCAGCATCCCCAGCAGCAGCAAGGCAGGGCAGTGCTGACTACCAACAGCCACAGCTTACTTGCCATGTGGCAAGCAGAAGCCTGGCCACTTCGAGGTGCTCGGACTGCCATCTTCCCTTAACTCCAAGTAACTGCAAATGAACTAAGTGATTTCTGATTGCTAAAACTGGAGTGTGCAGCCAAGCATATCTCAGCTAAAGCTCATTCGCTCAAAACACAGGTGAGTTGCTTTGCCAAGCACCTGGAGACAGCTGAAACTAAAGTAGGTTTGGAATTTTTAGTGCACAACCAATTTATCAACCTTTTCCTTCCCCTCCCCTCCCCGCCATGCTGTTGTTAATAAAATGGAAGTGGAGGATTTTGAGTCAAGTTTTGACCCAGGAAAAATCATGCTCATTTTTAGTAGGCTTCAACTTTTGATTTCTATTTAGTTCCAAAAAAGCATGAAGCTAATTTTGTTTTCCTTTATTAGGTTGGGGGGAGTTGTCATTTTCACCCTCTTCTCTAGTCAGCTGAACTTGAAGAAAAGAGCAAAATGGTACATGGTGGTGGTTCCCTTCTGACAATGCAGAGTTAAATCACAGGAGATATGATCTACATAGCATAGCCTGCAGCAAAGAACAGAGGCATTTAACCTTCCTTAGACTTTTGTAAGATAAAGGAAAATGCATCTTAACGCTAAAACAGCTTGAAATTGAGCAGTTTGGGGCATTTCAAGAAATAAGACTGAAGCATTGGATGATACGAATTTTAAGATTCTTTCCCTCTTTCAGACCCAGAAGGAAAGTGTTATAAAATTTCTGTGAATAATTTTGAAATTTGCTTGTACCATGAGGGTTAGCTGTGAAATTGGTGCTGTTTTGAATTCACCTGACAGCTGACTCTTAGGGAAGTGCTGTACTAGGATGAAGTTTGACCCTCCAAACCAAAGTGTGCCAAATGACATGCTTGCAAAAGGGGGTGGTGGTGGCTGTCAGCCTTAAGGGAAGCACAGCCTGGGACATGGATGGTGAGCCCTTTGCAGCCTGGCTTACAACCCCTGCAGAAGAGCAAACAGAGGTTCATTTGGAGGCTGCACTGTCTATTTGGACCTGTGATGAGAAGAAGAATGTATTGTTTTGTATCCCAAGAAATGGATGCTTTACATCCAGATGCCAGTTTCTGTTCTGCTTTGGATATAAGCTGCAGAATTCTGACAGCTGGGGGGAGGGAGGCATGTGTGTGGAGCAGGGAGCTGGAAGCTGGAAGCTAGATTTTGAAACCCCTAACCTGCTTTTTTGCTCATGGGATTGTGAAAGTGTTCGGAGATTGCAATTCTTCTCCAGCTCTGAAGAATCCCGTTGATATATGCTCCACATTATGATCATATATAAAGACTGATAAGGCATCTTTGAAAGAAAATCAGAGGGGAACATGTTGCTGCGTGTGCTAAAGTAGCAGAAGTGTGAATGTCACGTTCAAACCTTACATTTTGATATATGGCCATAACAAAGGGGGTGAGGGGTCTGTGTGTATAAAGAACACCACAAAATCTACTGCCTAATGATTTTTCTAAAAAGAGAATATAAATCAAAATTGAGAAACTCAGAAGGCTTTTACACGTACTTGGTGGAATCTGTGTGCATTGAATGTCTGCTGCTATAAAACCCTTCGGTACTCTGTCTTTGAAAGTTGGCTGGGAACTAATAGCACCTTATCAGGGTTTTGCATGCGATAGCCCTAAGGTTTACCTTTGTAGTGCCTTTTGAAAAAAGGTCCTGCCGTACAGAGCTCCAGTCTGTGCTCCAGCTAAAGGTGAAAAGGGGATGCGGGAAAGGGAAGTAATAAGATTATACCTAATTGCTTTAGCATCCACTTAACTGTTTTACATACGTGTCTTAGAACAAATGTTTGTGCAGTGTCTAGACTGCTGTTTACAAATGTGTTAGCTAACTCTGGCTAATTGGGGAGCAATTACCGTGAGTTAAAACAGTAGTCTAAAGCCAGAGTGCATCTTGCCTCTTCCCATCCACAGCAAGCCTGCCAGAGCTCACGAAGTGCTTGGACAACACACTCAGGCACATGGTGTGATTTTCTGGGGGGTTGTCATGTGCAGGGCCAGGAGTTGGACTCAGTGATCCTTTGGGTGTCTTTACAACTCAGGATATTCTATGATTCTACAATCTCTACCTTTATCTTGTGAGGAAAGAGAGGCTTGAATTGCAGCATAAAGAAGCATGCTGATCCCTGTAAGGGAAGGGGAAAAGCATACAAGGAGGGACCCAGAGCTCTGTTGGCAGTGTGCCAGCTGTGCCAAAATCACACTTGTGTGTGAGTGCCGCCAGCGATTTTCATTGCTCGGCCGTGGCATCACCTTCACCTGAGCTGTTCCTCCCCACCTTGGGCCTTCTGCAGGCTCCAGCCTTCCTCTTGCTTTTCCCTTGTCTGCACTGCACCTGACAGCACCTGGTACAGCCCTTCTGTTGCCACCCCTCATGCTCCATCCTAAGGAAGGAAACTGCTCTCAGTTACACTCAGGTGATGGCTTCACTCACCTAAATAATGCTGCCTCTCCAATGGCAGCTGTGCCTTTGCTCTGTGTTGGCTGGAGAGCCCTGTGGGGGCTGGGGCTGTGTGGGATCGCTGGGGGCAGGGCCCTGGGAGGGTTCTGGTGGTCTTCAGGGAGCCAGGGCGTGGCACCCTCCTCTCGGCCATTTCTGGGAGCTGTTTGACTCCTCTGTGACATCAGAGCCATCGTTGCCTGGGAGTAGAATGCTAGGGCGGGTGTGCCAAGCCCCCATGGGCCATGCCAGTGCTGCACAGCCTGTTCTGTTGGTGCCCAGAACGGGACAGTTGTGGGAGGCAGAGCTGGGTGAGCCCCTCAGCAAATCTGCTTTCCCTGGCAGCATCCTGTGTGTCTGGCAGTGCCCCCTAGCCTGCCCTCCCAGGGACCTGCAGAGGCAACCTGCCCTTTGGTGTCTGCTGGATGAACAAGGTACAGGCCAGGATTTTGGGAGGGCTCTTGTGCTGTGTGGAAGCACCAGGCTGGAGGGGTATGAGGAATATCAACTCCCAGCCTTCTATTCAGACCCATTGTGAATGTTGTCCTTAGAGTAGGTTTCCCAGTGGGAAAATAAAGGGAAATTGCCCAGGCTGAGCAGCAGCTGCTGCTGTTTCAGAAGTGCTGTGCCTGGTTTCCCTGGCCCCCTTCAGCTCCCATGGAACCACTTTTTTGGTGGTTGGATGCTTTGGGGATCATGCCTCAAAAAGCCGACTTTGGGCCAGAGTCTGGGCTCAGCCAGAGTGCCAGCACACTTGGCAGGCCTGCTCAGCTGTGCTGTAGGATGTGCCCTTGAGGAGCTTTGTGGAGATAGACTTTCATGGAAGTGTGTTAGAGGTGTGTGTTACGGGTGTGTACCAGGGGAGGGCTTGTGCGCTCTTGGCTTTCTCTTTTCCCCTCAGTACTTGTCACAAATCACAGCAGTAAGGCTTGTTTTTCCGCAACAGGGTAGGAGTCAAATAAACTGGGCCTTTCTGGAACTGCGGGCTGGAAACACTTGGTCAAGGACAGAGCAAGAGGAAACAAATTTTACATGGAAAGGATTTATGAGCACAGACACCGGCATTGTTTGTTGTCTTTCCTATTGCGTACACACGTCTGGAAGTTAAACCCATGAGCTAATTGCAAAGCCACATGCACACATTATATGTATATAAATAATAATAAACCTCCCATTCATTATGTACCCTGGAGTGTCTAACCTGCATTACATCCAGTAATTCATTTGCTTGGGAATCAATCCAGTATTAGAATAGCAAAAATGAAAGGTTGGAAGAGCTCTCAGGAGTCCATTTTCTTCCTTGCAGACAGGATCAAAAATACCAATTGCAAACTCATGATCTGCCACAAATAGTCATACATGTGCAGAACAGGGGCGGATTTCCCTGCTAAATTAATGCACACTCTTTTTTTAATGTGTATTTTTCCTGAAAAGTTTCCTAGGAAGATTTAGTTCTGAGATAAATTTGTTTCTTATGTGCCAGCACGTACTGGAAGCTAATAATCATGGAGATTTTCTCATGTGGAAAGGGAGGCTGGCAGTCCCCTACTGGGGCATGCAATATTCACTTCTGGGTCCTGGATTATCATATTCTGATTAAAGCTTCTGTATGCATTAAAACGTTGAAACATTTTGGAAATGTTTTAATGTTCCAACATATTTTAGCATTCCAAAACTTGGAACAGTTTGGAAATGTTTAACATATACTCATTTTGAGTCTTTCTATCCTCCATATGTCTTTTGAAGAATTTTTGCAGTCCCTACAAGTTTTTGGAATCATTAACAAATGGTTTTATCAAGGTCTCTTTAAATGTAAGGGAAACCCTCTCACTGATGCAACAGTTTTTGCCAAAGATCCTGGGGTTTTTTTGGTGGAAGACAACATGAAGTATGAGATGTTGATAATGACTGGGAATAATTAGGAAGGCATGAAAAGCAGGATTTTTTTTCTGCACTTGGGAGTTCTTCAAGAGAAATCTGCATATTGTCAGGAGAGCTCTAGTAGTGCTCGTTGCAGGTACAGTCATTCTGAAGGCAGTATCAGCTCTCAGACTGATTGTTGCAATCTACTAAAATGCATGTCCGGGGTTGTGCTCCTGTCATGGGTTACAGGCATCCAGTGTGTTCACCTGTATTGCTGGTTTAAGTTCACTGCTTTAAGGTGTTCATGGTTTTAAGCACTTGTCAGCTGTAACAGAGGCGGCTTTGAAAGCTAAACTGGTTTCCTAGGAAAGTAAAGTGTTTTGTTCTAGTCAAGCAAAAGTTATGTATTCCCTATTATAAAATTGGAAACACAGTTATTAAAACAATGCAGCCGTACTTTGCATCTGTCAGTAGTTTTAGCTGTCACTCGTGGAAATTTTTTTGGCACTTTGTACTCAAACTAGACGTCATCTTGCAGAAATAATCTTCCAGGGCAGAAATGGTACTGTTTCTCTGAATTCTTCTTTTATATAGAATCATACAAACAGAGTTTGCAACCTGCTTTGTTTTATAACTGATTTTCCTGAGCTCACAACTATCTTTTTCTTCTGCTGGCATTTTTAAAGGAGCTGGCCATTTTAGTTTTAGAAGTTTGTTTAATGATTTTTGGTTATTAACATTCATGTTGTCTTCTGAAATGCATCAGCCCTGTGTTTGTTACAGATTTCTTTCACTGGGCATATCCTCATCAAGAAGGAAGTTAATTGCACTGGCAGTTGCCCAGGTATCTCTTACCTTATTATGGCTGGTGTGTATGTTCCCTACGTATGTTGTGGTTCCTGTAACCCATATCAGAAGAATTACTTAGGAAACAGTATTTGTCACAATCTCAGAAGTGAAATTGAGTTGTGTGGCTTGTGTAGAGCATATAGATGATTAATCTGACAGCTGGAGCACTTCAGATTTCCTTATGTTACCAATTTTAGGAGGACGTTTGGGAAGGACAGAAGGATTGGCCATAGGTCCATATGCAGAATAAAATTATGTTCTGTGTGTAAGTGAAAAGTGTCTTTGAAATCTATTTGAAACAAGAAATTTGTAGTTTAAGTATTTTCTTCCAAAATCTCTAAAGAACTTCTCACTATACTCCTTGAGTCTATCTTGAAAATATTTTAATCGCATCTTAGTTTCTAAAATGTAGGAATATTTATCTCCATATCATGAGGCTTGAATAGGTGAAGTCAGCTGTCCAAGTGACTGAGGATCTGCCATGAGTCCCAGAGAGGGCAAGAGGAATTTTGAAGGATCCTCACAAGAGTGTTTAACAGGTGCTGAGCACACATCCTGCTGTCTTGCAAGGCTTCTAGTGACTGTCTGTACAGGTTCTGTTTTTCAACCATGCTTGCTCCCAGCACGAGGAGCTCTGTTTTGAAAACCTTGATGCTAGGTTTGTTGCCCAAATGAGATATCAGCTCATTTGAAAAAAATCTGTCTCCAGTTGTGAATGCTGCACTTGCTGAGAAAGCCGGCCAAATGCCTGCACCTGCTCCAGATACCAAGCTTGGAGTAACCCTGTTTCAACATAAGCCTTTTATCTTGCGTAGAGCAGGGGGGGTTCCTTTCCCATGCGCCAGGCATCGTGTGAAGTGGGGTGCTGTGCTGGAAAATCCATCCTTTCCTTTCTGAACCCATTCCAGCACCCCAGCTTACAAATACTGTGCTGGGGGGAGTTGTTGCCTTTCACAACACAGGCATAAAAGAGCTAGTTTGTGCCCTAGTCTGGTATCAGCTGTGGGTTGAGTATCTCTTCCTCTAATAGTATTTCCTGCCACACCTTGTTGCTTATCTCTACTACCACAGTTTTGCAAATGGCATAAAAATCCCCTTGCAGTCAGTTAATGCAACGTGAGGCAAACGAATAGAGGGAGACTTGTCACAGACGTCCGGGAGTGAGGTGTAATCATCCCCAGTGCCTTTGCTCACTGATGCCCAGTGTGATCTGAAATAAAAGCTGGTTCCCTGCCCAAGTGCAGCCAAGGGAGTGACATGCCTTCTTGTTTCTGGGGATGGGGCTGCGAGCTCTGTGCATCTTCACACTGGGGTCCCCTGGGGAGATATGTACACTATCATTACTGAATCATTCAATGAGCTGTTTAGCACATGGGACTGTCAAACTTCTGAGTTAAATCTACTCGTAACCATTGCAAAGCCATTTTGATGCCTGTGAAAGTTAAAACCTCTTATGGTGGACTCATTTATTACAGCCCAACATTTCGCTAGAGAGAGCGGGTGCTTCTAGAAATCCTTGAGAAAGATCAAATTGAATTGTAAAAGGTGTTCCCCATTGTGGCAGTGGCTAAGTGCTCAACCGTGTGAGGGTCCAGGGGAACTCTGAGCCGCCATTTCGATAAGGACACCATCTGGAAACTCCACAAGAGGAAATCAGCAGAGGTTCAGAAAAGCTCAGAAAGGGAAGTGGCCTCACAAATCAGTAGCTCTGTTCACTAGGAGACATGCATGTGTGCATCTCTACAGGCAGGCATGATTGCAGGCATCTAGTCTTGAAGTTGTTTTGCATGTTTCACACATGCAAAGGCGTGTGAGATAAGGCATCATGTGTTTCGTTGGTGGGAATTATATGAGGTGTCACACTCTGAGCTAAGTAGTCCTTCACCCCAACCGTTCATTTTCTTGCTTTTCTTTTTGTTGTTTCTTCCTTAATGAGATGCATTTGGACTGACCCAAGCCATCTTTCTCTCCCCTTGGCATTTATACCTTTTATGTGGTGGTGCAAAGTCATTCATATTCCCACCTCAGAGCTGTTAGAAAAGAAAAGGCATGACTGTCCTTTCAGCTAGTAACATTTTGAGATCTGAATATCTTCATTAGAAAGGTCATAAAAAATGCTCTGGTGTTCTGCTGTTACACTGTGATTTACCTTTCAAGTCCAGACTGTCTAGATCCCATACAGCTAAGCCTGGTACATGCATGGGGAAAATATCTAAGTATTGGTGTTAGGACTGGCCCCTGTAATTGGTCCCCAGTGAGTAGTGCCTGTTGTAACCACTTACGGGCAAAGAGGAGGATAGGTATGTACGGAGAGAGTGCTTTTGCTTGGAAAGTGTTGGACACTGTGGTTTCCCCATAGACAAAATTCCATTTTCTGAGCAGGTCTAATCACAGACCTGCCTGATAACCCAGGTCACTGCTACGGGAGCTTGTGTTTGTCCTGCTGCTCCTTATACTGCAGAGGAATATAGAGTTACAAAGGCCACTACCTCGATATAGGATTTGCGTCGCAAAACAGCTTTCAGTTGAGAGGAAAAGTTGTCGGATTCTTGGAGAAAAAACCCTTAGCTCAGGAGTTTCCAAACTTTTCTTCTTGATGCTACATTTTCTGGGGCAGTGATCTTTCCTGCAAGATTTCAGACTTTTTTTGTTGGAGTCAAGACCCCTATTTTGGGATCTGCTGCCTTAGCTTCTTACATTGGTGGGGTCATCCCCAGTGATGCCAAAAAGTAAATCCCTTGTGGGTTGTGTCATAAGCTGATCTACTTAATCAGGTGGAAAGAAAAGTTTTAGGCCATTCCCACTGTCCACTTCCGGAGATGCACTGCGGGCTGGTCACTGTCACCACACAAAGCACTGGCAGCACTCTGTGGGGTGCCAGCAGACGGACCAGCAACCCAGCTTATTTCTCGTAACTTGTGTGTCTGTGAGCAAAGGATGGTGAGGAAAGGACTGTACCTGGGTTAGTGCTTTGTGTGAGAGAGAAACTACAATGAGATGGGTAGAAGTAACCTGGTGAGAGGATCTCATTCATTCCACTGCTGAAAGACCAGATCAGCTTTACTTAACTGTTTCCTGACATGTTGATCTAGTTGACTCTAAAACACCTTCTATTGGTGGGGTGTCTGGAACACAAAATGATTTTTTCCAGTGCTGAATTCTTTTACCACTAGAGCTCAGAGGTGACTTCTAACCTTAATCTCCTTTTCTGCAATTTAGCCCCCACTTCCCTTGCTGTGTTTTTCATGGGTATGCAGAACAAACTGGTTTTTTTGGTTTTTTTCAGAAACCTTTCAAGTTTTTGAAAACTGTTCTAATATCTCATCTATTTCTTTGTTGCCTTTAAAGTAAACAGCTCCAGTGCACTCAAGCTCCTGTAGAAATGATGTTTTCTCAGCTTCTCGTTATTATCATTGCCTTCCTCAGATCTCTCTCCAGCAGAGCCACACTTCCCTTGGGGTTCATTCTTCTGAGGTGGACACAGTGCTTTGGCTCATTCCCGCTATCGTTAGGTAAAGATAATTAGTTTCTGTGTTTTGCAGATTTCATCCTGGTACACATATATTGTGTTTTCTTTTTCATTTCTAGCAAGGCAGTGGTGATTCATGCTGAGCTTATGGTCTACAGTTGGCTTTTCTCCTGTAAGCCCCTTTTCTGCTCAGATGCTAATGGCCTGATTGTTCATCCTCTGTCAGTGGAGACTGTTATTCCTGCCAAAGCGTAACACCTTGCACACACCCATAAAGTATTCAACATTTTATCAGCTCGTGTTGTAAATGAGAGAATTTTTAATTCCATACCTGTCTTCCACGTGTGCTCCTGGCTCAGCTTGCTGCCATCTGCAAATTTAATAAACAGATTTTATCCTGGTCATTAATGAAAATATTGAATATCACCAGACTGCGAACAGATCCATGCAGAAACCCCACTGGTGTATCCTTGCATGTTGACAGTGAACCATTGGTAACTACTTTCTGAGTACTGTTTTCCAACAAGTTATATAGCCATTTTATAGTGCATTCATCTAGACCATATTTTCTGAGCTTGCCTGTAGGAATGTTGGGAGAAAAGGTGTCAGAAAGCCTACTAAGGTCAAGATATATGACTATACTGTTACTCTGCTGTCCACGAGACCCATTACCCTTCCACTGAAGAAAATTAGATTGGTTTGACATGATTTTCCTTGATGAGTGCATGTTGCCTGTTACTCATCTCCTTGTTATCTTGTAGGTGCTTGAAAGTAGTCTGGTTATTTGTTCCTGTCTGTTCTGGGAACCAAAGCTAAGTTCTCTGCTTTATAATCCCCTGCACTTCCCATTTATCAAGATACATACCACATTTTGCCAGGTTTTTTCTTTTGTGGAGCCAGGCTTAGCCCCTTGGTTTTCCAACTGTTTGCAGGTGAATGTTGAAGCAAAAATGTCAAATCCAAGCATGCTTGATTGAACATATTGCACCCAAGCGAGGTGATTGGCTGTACCGTCAGCCCCCACCAGCATTGTGGGTTTGCCTCACTTCTGGAGAAGCAATGTCACAAATCTGTACCTAAAATGAGCAGTCTCAAGAGTTCACCTGCAGAGTAAATAAGATAAATTATGTGTTGTTTGGTGTATCACAGCTGTGAATGTACATAGAAGAGCCCTGTGCTGGCCAAATCAGAAGTGCTGTAAACCAGTTAATCTGTGTTTACCCTTCAGCTCTGCCTAGCAGTGGCCCACAGAAGGACAAGGAAGAGAATCTGAATAGTATTTTAGTGCCACTGTTTGAAGAGAAAGTAGAACAGACACACGTATGTGTGCGTGTGTGTGTGTGTGTAAAAGTGTCTGTAACTGGCACAAGCCTTTTTGTGTAGCTCCTTTTAGGCAAATCGGCTTTGACTGAGCCTTGAGGCTTGTTTTGGAAGATTTAAAAAGGTATCTCCAGGGAGATACCTTTCACGTGTTCTTGGGCTGTCTCAATTTTGCTTAAAAATGGCAGAGACAAGACAATTCCGAGTAGATTATGGAAGTGGAAAACCAAAAGACTGATGGAAGATCCTGGAAGTAGGGAAAGACATGAGAGAGAGGTATCAAGGATTGAAATGCATGGTGTGAGTACAGGCAGAGATACAGGTGGATGGAGTCAGGAGGAGAAAGAGAAAAGGCCGAGGAAAGAAACTGAAGAAGCAGAAAAAGAACAAAGGTAATTGTTCATTGGTGGATTTCAAGGTTTTCAAGGACTTAGCCTAAATAGAAGAAAGCACAGCATCTAACATGGAAGGGAGGAGTAGAAAAGATGGGGACAGAGCAGAGCATCAAAACTAGTATAATAAGGACAGCAAGCAGAAGCTGGAAGACTCAGAGCTGTGCAATGCTGGGATCACTGCACCAAGCTGGAAGGCAGCGCACCCTTGGCACTGAAACAGGGTAGGGGGGAGGCCCTGGCTGGCACCAAAGTGCAGTCGAGTTTATGACGGGATGCAATCAATAGGAACAAAGCTGTCTGATAGATAAAGAGCCTGAGAATGGTTACCGTTGCAGTATGAAACCACATTGCATTGATTCATGGCACTTGGGGATTAATCTGCCTTCAGGTACACCTGACTTTTAAAAGTGTTCTAGTTATGCTTTTTGCAACCTGAAATAGAGTCAAGTGAACTGAGTTCTTCTCCAAATTGAGAGCTGTCCAGCTCTGGAGTTTGGTTCAGCCAACTAGAGAAAAACAGCCAGCCAGCTGCAAACTTAAAATTTTCATCCAAGTGCTCCCCTCAGTACCTGTAAAATTGCTGATTTGTGTCTTTCAGCAGGAGCTCATCACTTGCCCTTCTGAGCTCTCAGTTCTGGTGAAATGGCAGCACCATGATCCAAAATATGGGGAGAAATCTGAGTGAAACTTTGACAAAGAGGCTGTGATAATTTGCAAAGAAGGTCTAATGTGTATTCCTTCTGATTAGACCATCCAGCCACTGTACAACTGGGAAGGGCAGTTTGGAGAAGGAAGAGAAGCAGTCACAGACAGAGACAGGTGGGATCTTAGGAGGAGAAGGGAAGTCTGATGAGGTGAAATAAGATGGAGGTGTGCACTTAAAAAATATCAGAGCAAGATGTTATTTTTGAGGTCTTTGTCCCAAGGGCTTTTGATCATATCTCTGTATGAGTAAGTGGAGTAGAGAGCTAGGAGTGATAGAGGTCAAAACTTTTCTTGGGGGAGAAAAAAGAGTGTTTTCTCTGAAGAAAGTATATGGGCAGAAACAGATTATACCTTAAGGGTCATTGGTCATCAGCAGGGGTAGATGCAGCACTATGACTGCCACAGTCCTGACAGTTCTGCTGCTGGAGACTGCCTGGTGCAAACAGCCAGCTTGAAAGGGAGCAATAGAGTAGAGGAAGTGTGCTAGCTGGGCCTTTTTCTCTGCTCTTGCACTTCATCCTCACCTGTGACAGACCTTGCCAGGCTGGTCATGGTGCTGTCATCAACAAAAAATTCAGTGGGCTGCTCACAGCTTAAACAACCATTTCCTTGCAGACTTGCTGTCTTTATTCAAACACCACGAAGATGGGAAGCTGCCTTTCCAGCCCTGCAGGGCTAATGCCATTATTCCGATTTCCAGAAAACACTGCTTCTGGTCCTCTGCAAAAGTATGAGGCTGGTCCTTCAGGCAGTTGACTGGCAGGCAGTGTTGAAGTCTGATAGGAGTCTAGGAGCCTGTCCTAAGGCTGAACCAAGGGATTACCCTGCAGCTGCTCTGGTCTTGTCCAGAGAATGGGTAAGTTGCCTGGTGCGGGCTGTCACAGGCTGACGGTTTGACATTGCCTGCTTGTAGATCCCAGGACTTGGCCAGGCCCCACCACTTTAACTTTCACTCTTAGTAAATCATGAAATGAAATGGAGTTTTCTTCCGAGTGACAGGTAAATCTTGGCCACTCTCTGGCTGCTGTACCAGTATCGCTTAATTCTGTAATCCCTTTGCCCTCCGTTCCTTGGTGCAGTGAGTGCATGCTGGGAAGCACTGGAATGACAAGCGGTTTCTCTGTGCCTGACACCTCGGTTAGGAGACTTGATTAAGGGAAAATATCTTTGCATTCATTTTTTTCAGGTTCGGAGAATGAAATGCACCTAAGAAATCATCTGGGGCTGGGAAACATTGCAGGGATTCCCTGCTCTGCTACCTGCCCAGCCTCTCAGGCCCGTGGCCTTTCTGTGTTGCATGTGCAGCTAGTTTTATGGGGAGGTGAAGATTTGCCTTTATATTTCCAACTTTACTCTCACAGATGCTGAGAGGTTTCTTCCAGGTCTAAAGAGAGTCTCTGTACTCTTCCTTATAGAGCAACCTCCTGCCAGTATTAGAGATGTGGGTAATCCCTTCTACTTGCAAGGGTGAGGAGGTGGCTCCTTCCACTTGCTGCTGCCAGCTGCCAGCCTGGGGAGCCAGAGCAGCTGGGAGCTTCCCCCATCAAGAAGGCTGTAGATGATTCCCTCCGGCATCTTTCACCCCAATTTGAGTGACATTATTGCAGCTCTGGGAACTGTTATTAGTATTCAGTGGTACACTTTTAAGCAAAACCTGAGAAAGGAATTAATCTGTCAATAGGAATGAATATACTGGACAGTGATTTATGCAGATCCTGTACTCAGAGTGACTGTGTTCCTTTCAACTGCATCTCTCAGTCTTGTTCCCAGAGCCAATACACAAACTTGCATTTTAAGTTACATTTCAGCTGGCTGATCATTTGTTCAATGTGCAAGGACTGCTATACTTGGGAGGCAAAGCTGAGGAGAAGTGCACGTGTCTGTCACCTTTTACAAAGCTCAAACAGTAAGAGACATAGCCAAGGCACAGGGCTCTGTTCAGTTATTCAGGGCACATGTCCTGGGCTCTGGCATCCTGCACATGTGGGAACTTTGGCACGTGCTTATGGCACATTATTCCCAAGCACTGTGCCTTGCTGCTGGATCCATACCTGGAAAGGTGTGTACAGCTGTGTAAACACAGAGGTGCATCTGCGGGAGGAGGAGACTGTGCGCTCCGTACGTGGCAAGCACAGCTACAGACTCCTGGCATCCACTGCATGCATGGTTAGAAATACAACTATTCATTTGGGTGCACAGGGTCCTGAGGGTGCATGTTATGGTGACAGACTGGTCTGGTTGGAAAAGCACGTTTGTGGGTCAGGAGATTTATGCTGCGTTTCTCACTGTCCCCCTTATTTATTGTGACACTTTGAGAAGCCACTTCACAAAACTGTCTTTTTATCCTGGTTTCTGTACAGAAGGCAATTGCAGCACTACCAATTCTGGAATTTTTTGTCATGTGTCTCAATGATAATTTGTGCTTTACCAGATGCCTCTGCTTCTGAAAGTAAATTGTTCTCAACTTTTTGTGGTTTTGGTGACAGAGCAAGGCTTGAAAATATGGCTTGCAACCACCCTTGAGGCTCATTAATGACAAAAAGAAGGGGGAGAATGAACTTTTCTTATTGTTTGGAAATCGTTTCTGTTTTCTAGAACCCTGATTAATGATGTTGGTGTGATTCAGGGTTGTGAGTGTGTGTTGGAGTACTGACAGGATTCTTCAGCCTTGTGTGGGCAGGACACCGTCTGTTGCTCCAGTGAAAGGCGTTGCAGCCTTGCAGGCCCTTGCACTGTACCAGGAGGGCAGTGCAGGGGTGCACGTACAGTAGGGCTCCCATGCTGGCAGTGAAGGCACTCAGATCAAAATCTACAGATGTATATGTATTTACATAGGGAAAAGCACTTCAAAATTGAGAGGTTCAGGTACAAAATATGTCAAATAAGTCACCTGTGCATTTCGGAGGAATCACAGAGAAAAGTGAAACAAGTACATTGAGATATAGTTGTGCTGTTGCATATGCTTTCAGGTGTGGTCAGGGTTGGGAATAGAGGTGCAGCCCTCTAATTAAAAGAGCAGCATCTCTCCATCTCAGCATGTGCGAGTGTGAATTACTCCCCTCAAGTCAGATCATCCCCTGTGATGTGCAGAAGCAGCATGGTTGCAGCGGTAGCAATGCTGCCAAGATTCTTGATTGAGTTCCACAGTAGCTGGGGAGGCTGGCAGAAAAGAAACAAAACAAAATGAAAACCAAACAAGACTGAGCTTCTGAAGTCAGGATTCATTTCGGTTTTCATTATAAACCAAGAATGCAATGGAAAGAGGGCCACTCTATAATTGACATGATTTAAAATCTTGGGAAAGGAATTGCTTGCATCCTTGGTGTTGACAGTGCTGACTGTCCATGGCTGCTGGACCACAAACTATTGCCACATGTGTGTGGCCATCCTTCCAGCTCCTTTCTTCCCATCCTCCTTTCACTTTCTGGTACACAATGCAAGCCTATGCAATTGTTCCCTGGCGTCTTTTCCCACCCATTTTGCAGCTGGGAGGAGGGAGACCGGCTATTACCCAGAGTTTCTCATCTCCCAGACTGCCTGTATGATGCAGCAAGCTTCTTTTAAAATTATTGAGATTATTACTGTTGTATATTTTATACATACGCACACATGTATGTTTTTATATATATATTCTTCAGTCTCCCTCTGCAGCTGAGAGATGCACCCGGGATTTATCTCTGTAATGAGAAAAGGGAGATAGGGAGAAGTAAGGGCATTTTTCTCTGACTTGGATTGTAAGTCATTTTGATATTCATTGTAAAAGATGCTTTTCAAATATTTAAATGTATGTGCGCTCACATATCAGTTCTTCAGGATGGATTGTATGCGACATAATCACTGTTTTATATCTCTTGCGTTCTGTGATGTTCCATATGCGTTCATTTCGTTAACTTCATCTGGAAGAAATGGGAAGATAAGGAGATGGAACTGGGATTAACTTCTGTAGCCTATGCTCTGTCCTCATCTCTTTTCAGAAAGGACTAAGGCTGGAGAAGAAATATGCTCACCCTTGACTGGGGCTCTCACCTTTTCCAACACTATTGTTTCTACAGGGTGGAATGGGCTTAAAGTAGCTGAGACTTCCTGAAAAAGTGCTCTTACATCTCATGGCAGAGGTTGAACTGGGATTTTGCTTGATAATTAGCTCAATGTGCTTGGTTATTAGATCAAACAAAGGACATTTTGTCTGAGGCAGGAAAAATGTACAAATGTAGAGGTATCAATGACACCTGTCCAGGTTTACCCTAGTGTGAAAATCTCTGCTTACAACTTGGGGGGTGGCAGAGAGGGAGAGCTGGGTACATTTGCTCCGTCTTAGCATGGCTGGGAATCGTGGCTGGCCATGCTGCACACAAACTCTTCTCCCCCCCTTCGTCCTTGGAAGGTCTGCTCCCTGTCAGGTGTGCCATCCTGCCATCTGCTCCCAGCCCTGAGCAGCTGGTCCGATAGCCACAAACGCTGGCAGGAGCGGCCTTCCAGCCGCGTGAATGACAGCATGCGCCGCTGCTTCCTTGGCATGGGGAGCAGTGCTTGTAGCTGGGAATTAGAGGCTTGTAAACCTGCCGGCTTGAAGGTAGGGGGAACGGCTCACGGTGGCACTCCCGAGGCGTGGGAATCTGCCTGAGCTCCTGCCAGTGCCCTCGCACCTGCAGGAGTCCCGGCCGGCCCCGGGCAGGATGCCTGTGCCCACGGTGAGTTGTCACAGCTGAGGTCCAGAGGCAGTCCGGGTGATCCCTCCTCATCATTATCCCTCATTTGAGTGGAGGGGGAAGCCATCCCAGCTGCAACTGGAAGGGCAGGCCTGCTCCTCCTCAGGCCATTTTATCCAGCAGCCATTGAGACTCTGCCTGAGACATGGTCACAAGTGTTACGGTTTAACCCCAGCCAGCAGCTGAGAGTCACACTGCTGCTCACTTGCTCTCCTCCAGCAGGATGGAGGAAACAGAAGTATTGGAAGGGTAAGAGTGAGAAAACTTGTGGGTTGAGATAAAACAAGTTCAATACAAGATAAACAGGACCAAGATGGTCAACTGATACAAATGAAAACAGTTTTCACCAGCAACCAACCGATTGCCAGCCAGTCCCTGAGCAGCAGCCCCCAGCCATTTTCCCCCCTACTTTATATGCTGGGCATGATGTCCCATGGTGTGGGATATCCCTTTGGTCAGTTGGGATTAGCTGTCTCCGCTGTGTCCCCTCCCAACTTCTTGTGCACCCCCAGCTTTCTCACTGGTGGGGTGTTGTGAGAAGCAGAGAAGGCCTTGGCTCCATGTAAGCTCTGCTTGACAGTAACTAAAACATCGCTGTTATCAACACTATTTCCAGTACAAATCCAAAGCACAGCCCAGCACAAGCTACTATGAAGAAAATTAATGTTACCCCAGCTAAAACCAGCACAACACAGAAGAGGGAAGTTAGGGGCCAAGTCAGAGGTAATTGCTTCCAAATACTGACTCTCCCTGGCTTGTGAGAGAGGAAGAAAAGAAGAGAAAGGGGAGAAGGGAGGGAAGCAGGGTAGGCTGGAAGGAAGTGAGGTTTAGTGGAGGGCTCCCACCTGCCTTGTGCATCTGCTTTCAAGACAACATGTGCATGCTGCCCTGTTACCTGCAGGGCTCAGTAAGGCAGTTCATGATCTGTCACTGGCTCACTGCTGGAGTCTCCAAACTTGAGTGGCTCAAGGAAACAAGACTGCAGCCCAGCAGGGAATAGAGGGAAAGGGAAGATTCAGACCTTTTTCTCCAATGAGAATGAGAAGTTTCCTGTCATAAAAAGGCAGCAGTTTTCTCCCGGAAACTTACACATGGGGCACCAGGAAACACCATCAAAACATTGTGATGTTTTTTCAAAAGGGGCTTGCAAGAAGACCACTGTGTGAGTGTGGTTCATTGTCAGGACTCTGGTAATAGCTTGGACATCTGTCTGCTCTTTAAACTTCTTTATAGGACAATTATTTAAAGCCACGGGTTTTTCTAGTGTCCTAGAGCAATATATTAAATCCAAAACAAGACTGATGAATCTTTTCCAGAGTTTGAGTTCTGACTGGCATAATTAAAATAGCCTGCAAGTTTCAAATTTTGGGGTATGTTGTGACCTCTCCACGTCTGGGAATCACAAATGTGGACGTTAGGTCAACATATCAAATGATGTGCCATAGAATTTCAGAAGTATTTGCATGTAGAGTTCAGATTCATCCCCATGGTTTCTGGGAGCTCCTCTCTTACCTGGAGAAGTGCAGTGTGACCTGTGAGCTGCGTGTGCCAATCCTTATTTAAACTGCAAGCATTCTGCAAACAAGCGGGCTTGGATGATTGACTGATTTTATGCCATGTCCCAAAAAAAACCCCAGAGGTTACGTTCTTTGTCCTGGTGTTGGAAAGCTGTTGTTGTTTTTCTGGGTTCCTCTCTCTTAGGGAGAATCACTGGTGGGTATAAAAGGGGTGTAAAACTCCTAGTCTTTATAGAGAGTTATTCTACCAAATAGATCTGTCACTGCCCAGACAAGGTAGGAGGCCTGAACTTTGAATTCCTGTTGGAGAAGAGGAACTGGATCTTGAGAACTGCATGTCCTAGGTGAGGAGTCCAGCTACTCACTTAACTTTTAGCTCCTCTATGTTCAAAAATGTCATTGTGGAAATGCTCCTGTTTAAAATTCTGTGAAAGCTGATAACAGTAGAAGAATTTTGAATTTTTTTATATGAGCTTGCATGTTCCCACTCAGTGTTTCATCCAGACATTCCCAGGTACTTTTGAAACTTAAATCTGTGCTCTTCCTGCTTTTGAGGTTTGTTCAAAAGCCCCTTTGGAGGTCAAAGCTGGAACCCTGGCCCTCACTAATCCCTCCCAGTTGGTCCTCCTTGCTTTGAGAGCACCTTGCAAGTGTAGCTGGAAAGGTGTGGAATAAGTTCTTTGCCCTCTTCTCTGCCCTCTGAAGAGGGGGCTTCGCTTTCCAGATTTGGGAGCTGCTCATCAGTGCAGAAGATCTGAAAGGATTGACAAATAGATTAATACCTGGCAGCTATGGCTGAAACTAGCTACCTCTGAACGAGCAATCATTTATCACTAAATTACTTTCTCTAAGCCAGGTAATTTCTGATCAACATGCACAAAAACAAAGCCACGGCAGTGATGCGATGTTAACCAGAGGCCATTCCTACTCCCTGGGCTGGTGCAGCAATGAATGCAGAAAGAATTGTCACTTGAATGGTTTATGAAGCTTAATGAAAAGTGACATTGCAGGATGGAGAGGGAGGGGACCACAGGGCTAGGTCTGGTTTGTCCAGTAACGAGTGCCACATGCAGAGAGGATGTATGACTGGAATAATTCTCACTCAGGAATGAGCAGTACTGGCAGAGCTGGTGCTGGGACAGGGTGAGAGAGTGTTGCCTACAGAGAGAGAGGACTAAAGTGCATGAACAGTATGGTAGCCCTGCTTTTTTGGAAACAGAGATAGCCCCATACCAAGAGTTTTTAGTGTAAATAGGGTGATGAGAGGTGAAGTGTGCCTGAAGCAGAATCACAGAGCATGATACATTTGGAAGCATCAGCTGTTTAAAGTTCAGCACAGGGATTCAAATACAAAAGTTTTTGGTGCGGGAAGACTTGATGTTGTTTCTGTGTCTGTAGCAAACCGGGCTTGGAGCCGAGTCCAAGCCTTGTCAAAATTTGGGGCATTCAGTTCTGACATGGTAACTTCTGAAAAGAATGTCTTTTGCATTTAATGAATTTTAAATGTGCTGCATGTCTTCAGGGGTCTTTAAAATTCAGAGGAGTTAGAGGAGGCTCTTCACCTCATGGAATAGGGCTTGGTGGAAAGGAAGAGCCAAGGGCATTTCTGCGTGTCAAGGGAAGTCATGGCCAAGTTCTTCTTACAGGGTACCTTGGCTAAAGCCATGCCAAGTGCCTTCAGTGAGACAGGTTTGTAGTCTATCTCTCTGGCCACGCAAGGTTAACTTTATTGTGCCTCGTAGGGATTCTGTAATTGATGTGCATGCATATTTTTAGTCTGTGCATGAGTGTCAAAGCAAAGTTAAGACGCTCCTCATTAACCTGCTGAGCTTTGCCTCTCTGCACCTCAGGGACTGTTAGCCAAGACACCCTGGGCATCTTGGTGGATGCCTTTTCCCTCGTGGATCTGACCTTTTCTACTATTTCCCAACTAATAATGGAAGAGAAGAGCTGCTAAGATCTGTAAAGTTTGTTTCTTGACAAATGTCCCATTTTCACAGGCAGTTGAACTGAACTACAGCTTGTGCTCCATTCAAACATGTCAATAAACATTATTGCAAAGATGTACAAGCAATAATGGGAATGTATAAAACTTGCCTTTATTTCTTCTTGCCATTAATTTACACGATGCTCTAAACAGCTTTTACTCTTCCAGAGGGAAGTCTTGGGATTTTCCCTTTACTGTCATGCTGATTCTCTCAGTTTAAACCAAGGACTTTTTCTGCCTTCTCTGCCTCCCCACCACAAGTTCTGGGGATGGGAGCACTGCAGCAGAGGTACGGATGCATGTCTGAAGTTGCAGTCAGCCTCAGTTAAATGCTGAAGAGGTGAAGTTGCCATTCTCTGGGATAAGCTGCTATGTATGTTATTGCCCGTCCTTTGCTTGATCACACAATGCCAGGGAGTAAATTACATTCGACAGTGCAGTGGAAGGGAACAGCTCAATTCCCATCTAGCTGTAGCTTCATGAGTGTGGCAGTTGTATTTCTACACTGGGGATGGAGGCTGCTCACTGCGCTCCCGCAATGCTTTCACTGAAGCCAGTTAAGGTATTATGTGAACAAGGCACAGACGAGCTCTTCATCAGTGCTTCAGTGCTGGTTTTCCTGTAGTGACAGGTGCTCAGCAGCACTCTCTTAGCGTGAAAGCTTCATGGAGGTCACAGGGGTAAAACTCATTTCTGAGCTGATCCGTGGCAGAAACAGGGTAAGACAAAACACAGATTTGTGCAACAGCTTCCCAAACTGTGTTTCTTGGTAACTGGAAAATGTGGCTGGAGAAAAATAGCAACGCGCAAACACAATATACAAGCCTGATGATTGCTGCAGAAAAGGGAGTGGTGGTTTTGCTTCTACTCCAGAGTTCCAGCAGCTTTGCTCCAGCCTTAAGATTCTTTTCCTTCCTCTCTGGGGTTCAGTGACTGTCCCTTGCCTTGTACCTTGTATAACATCTGCAGCAGGGTCTGCAGTTTTGCTCTGTCTTCACATGGGATTGGGCACAATGGCTTCTTGGTCCCACTGTGTATTCTCCATTTCCTTTATCAAACCTCACAGTGTCCCAGCAGATCTGTACCAGTGCTCAGCACAAGCAGTGTGCTCTCACTGCTTTACCCAACTGTCTTCTGTCTGCTTCCTGAGAAGATTCTTCTGCTGGAGTGCCCAGTCCCGGGGCTGGGTGGAGGACAGCTGAGTGTAAAAGGTCTGGAAAGTGGAGGTTGCATGATGCAGCTGCCTTTTCCCCTCCTTTACCTGGCTCACCCGAGAGCATGGTTCCTCTCTGCTTCCTGGGCTTCTGCCCAGCTCTCCCAGCTTTGTGCCAGTGGGTGGACTCTTACTTAGGTGCTGGCTACTGTTCCTGGAGCTCTCACCATGCTCTATTGCTCGTGGCTCCGATGCTGTCATGGCACAGCCAGTAGCTGGGCTCTATCCCGTGTTTCCCCGTGGCTTGCTGCCCTGCACTGCTGGCTTTGCTTGCAGCATTTCAGTAGCCTTAGCTCTTCCTGCCTCTTCTCTGCTGCCCTCCTGCTTTCCCTGGTCCTGTGCTGCCCACCCAGCCATGTTTGATGCCCAGACACTCTTGTGGGCTGGTCAGACTCTCTGTAGAGAGCCGGTGTCAATCTGTGACCCAGGATATCACAAGAATTTAGGCCAACCAATCTTCTCCAACAGGCTCTGAAATTGGGCCCTCAATCCCCTTCTTCTCAGCCAAAGGCCCACTATAGCTTGGAGCAGCAAGGGTGGACTTTGAGGCTGACCTTGTAACAACAGGGCATCCTCAGTAATGCTGTCTGGCAAACTCAACACCTCCTTCTTCCCAGTCTGCCCCCGTGCCTGTAGCAGTGTTCCTGCCTTGCCCCTTTTTCATATCCCTTTGCTCACCTAAGGTATCACTTTCTGTTTATGGTGGGGAGGAGGGTGGTACCTCTAAGACATCATCATAAAGTCGTATCAATAGGCTGTAAAGCATAGAAAGAGCTGAGGAAAAGCTGCAGATCTCCCTTGAGGTGATATGGTTTGTGGTTTGGATCCCAAGGCACGTTTGCTCAGACCTAGGTACTGAGATGGCAGTCATCACTTTGGTGTGATTGTCCTTGGAGTGGAATGTATGGTGGGCTGAACTACCCATTATGGCTGCTTTTTCTCTAGCTAGACAGGCTGTTCCTAAGTATTCTAGATTTAATCCCTGCCAAAAATTCTTCTGCCAGCTGTGGCTCCAGCAGGTCCTGCTTGTTATACCCTGAGGAAGGAGCTCTCCACTTGGCTGCCCTTGCCTTTGCCTGCCGTATGGGGAGGAGGTGCAGGATGTTGTTGGGGCTCATGCTCTCCTCTTTTTTTTTTTTCTTCGGGGCTTTTTCGTACATCTGTCAGAGTATTTTGATTTTCTTTACAGACAAGTAAAGTTTCAGGTAGCAGCAACACAATTTTCCTAGTTAGTTTGTTGAAGAGTTTTTCCTTTGTGTTGAAGGCAGGTCCATGCCCTGTAGCTCTCCAGGGCTTCTCTGAGTCATCTCTTGGAGCCTTTGAGCTTTCTCTGGAGACAGGTGAATTCCCAAACAGCAGCCCCAGGCTTTGGCAGAGGGGCTACCTGAGGCGCTTTGTGGTAGTTGAGGAAAGGTCTGTGCCCATAGCTGCTTCAAACTCCTCCCAGGCAGCTCCATAATGGTTTGGCCTTCCCTGGACATGGTGAAATTTCAAAGGTAGTAGCCACAGACTCCTCCCTGGAATCCACCCAAAGAGATATGGCAAGGTTGGAGATGTTTTTCAGTTGGGGAGAAGAGTAAGAAGCTACAAGTTCTCAACCAAGAGATAGAGTTCAGCCTCCCTGTCCTGTTTGCTTTTGTCTTCTCTGGCTTGTGTTGGCTCCAGGTTTTGGAGAAGTGAATGGTCCTCCCTGAACCGGGCTCTTGCTGGTGGCAGGGTGCCAGCTCTTACAGGTGTGGGAGGAGCAGAGCTGAGGTGCATAGGGCCAGGAGAAACAGCAGTGCAGGGCTCAGAGAGATAGAAGGAAACTGTAGGTCTAGGAGGATGGCAGTTCCTGCAGCAGGGTACAAATCAGTTCAGCCCTGCAGTTTGAGGAGAGTGGTTATTACAATATATTTTTATAAATTTTAGTAGCAATAGGTAAGGGAGATCAAAGCATTCAAAACCAAGTAAACAACTTCAAAAAAGGTGGGGTTTAAAATTTATTTTTAAACCTAAGCTTGAGATTGTTGGCATTTGCACAAGTCCAGTTGCCTACCTGTACTGCAGCAGTTCAGGCCATCTAGGCACAACTCAGAGTAGCTGTGAAGTTGCTGCATTGACCTGTTACGTGGGTGTAGAGACTTTGAAAGCATTGCAGTCTCCAATTTCATGAGGGGTAGTTTTGTCTTCTGACAATGACATCTTGAGTTTTTACCTAAGCTCAACAAAATCCTTCACAGTGGGTATGGTGCCTAATAGAGGGAAATAGTTGAAAAAGATTGCATCAAGTGGATGGAGCGCCTTAAAATTTGTGTAAATAGGTGCAAAGTAACCGACTTGATCCTTGCTCTTTCCAGTGCTAGGAAAGAGATTACCATCAGAAAGCAAGATAAGGCACAAAGCCCTTGTTTTCACATCTTCAAAAACTTTGGGTTCTCAAAGTGGTGTCAGAAAAAAAGCCAGTTCCTGTGACAGTTGGGAGTGGGTTGGCACTTCTTTGCTTGCTGAAATCACACAGTCTATATAAAAAAGGGGAAGAAATTTCTTCTTTCCAAGTAAATAGATTCGCTTTTGTTCCCACCAGCACTGTAGTTTGAAGTCTGGAAAAGACAGAGAGAAGAGCTGGAAGTGTGAGACCTTTTCATGTTCATGGAATAGTAGATACCTAGACATGGGTCTCTGACCCTTCCTCTTCTTTTTTATCCTATGTGTTATATGGGGTGGCAGAAATAGGAAGTAAATGTTTTTTTTTCCTTGAAAAGTAGATGTTAAATAAGTGACTGCTGTTGTAAGGTACCTCACATTGTCCAAAACTAGCCAACCTTGGTTTGTTGCAGCTGCTGGCACTGCCCCGAGACTTACCTTCTAATAGGTGTTAAAAATAGCTCAATTTGGTATATATGCAGTGAGAAGTTAATCATGGTGTTGATATACAGTGTACCCCTACAAAGGTGTCTATTTGATAAGATCCAGCAATGCCTAACAAGTTGAGAAGGAGAGGAGGCATGGGCAGAGATAGATGTGGAGGCTGGGGAGGGTATTTGAAGAAGAATGTAAAGACACTTATAAAAGAGAACAGGTTGTGTCGAGGCAAAGAGAAGAACTCTCTAGAAGGAAAAATGAGGAAGACATTCCTCATTACTCATTTACTCCACAAAGAAGGAGTAAAAGGCAATAAAGAGTAAGACCAAAGATGGAAGCTGGAGTAGAGGAAGAGCTTTGTCTAAGTAGGAAGAAGAGCACACCTATATATGGGAGAAAAAAGCCTGGCATCTGAACGGCAAGCTCGTGAAAAAGACAGAATCAGTACTGCAAAAGATATCATAGTCACAGGAGATGAATTAAACATGGCCCCAAAGGTGCCAGAATCCCTGAGCAGTGTAGGAAACAATTCTGCAAAGGAATTTCCAAGCTCTGAGCGAACACAGTGGCCAGACTCGTAGGTCCCCCTACGCAGACGTTTGCTTTTGTGTGGGAAGTGCTCAGCCCACCTGGGCAACTGTTGTACAAATAAACTAGGCAGAGGAAAAGACAAAGTAGGGAAGGTAGGAAGAAAGGACACATGCACAAGAGGAAGAAGCACATTTCTATTTTTAGAGGGCAGAATTGTTTTATGGGGAAGACACCAGTGCTTTGCTGTCAGATTGGCTGGGTTTTATTCCTGCCTCTGCCACAGATTGGTTTTGTGACCCCATGTAAGTTCCTTCACTTCTCTGACACCTTTTTTTTCATTTGTGCCTTTGGATTATGATAAAAACATGCTCCAAGCACAGGTTAAATATTCCCAACCCTTCTCCCCCATCAACTTGCTGTTATTATTATTATCGTCATCATCATCTTTTACAGCTGAGACAGTGACGTGTCCCAGTCTTCAGAGCAAAACGTGGGCAGAGAAGCAAGTGTCTGCACTCTTAGTCCCTTCCCATTTCCCTCTTGCCATTAGGTCTCAGAATCCTGAATCTACCTGAAAGGCAGCAGTGCTGAAGTCAAGGAGGGGTGTGCAGCCCACCAAGGCTGTCTGCAGGGCCTTCTTACTCAGCTAAAGCTGCTGACAGCTATACTGCTATTTATTTATTTGGCTGCTGAGGACAGAAACAGCAGGAGATAATCATAAGAAAATCATAAAAAAGAGGGAAAACCAGCAGATAATATTCTGCAGAGGGATTTAACGGGGTGAAAAATTGTCTCTTGCCGAACTGTCTATGACACTAAATGCTGTCTCCGAGATCTTCACTCTTCTTCCTCAACAGAGGCTTAAGGAAAGCGACAGGAAAGGCTCTGAGCCAGCGTCTGGGGGTTTTGAAAATGTGACAGGTGAGAGCCTAGGTTTTTCTCATCAGCATCTTGCAGTGGCATGGATGCAATCAGTCATTCTGTCTCTCTCTGAACAGGACCATTCCCTCCTCCTGCCACGATGGGTTGCGGGGAGGACACGTGGGAAACGCCACTCTACTTACTATGCCCTAGTCTTTCAATTGAGATGAATTTTTTTCCTGTGCTGCAAGAGCATGGTCAAATAGCTGGGAAGACTGCAGGTAGCTTGCTGCTGCTTTAGAAGGCAGGAGTTTCAAAACTAATCCTGGTCTTGGGATGACAATGTGGCATCGACAAGGTGGGACCTGCTTGAACAGAAGTGGTTGCTGAGATTTAATTCAAATGAGGCAGATCCCTTCTGCTGAAATCACCTTTGTCAGATTCCCCCAGCCATGCTGAAATCTCTCTTCCGCAGGCAGAGCGGTGGAAGCTTGGGAGGTGCTCCTGTGACACTGTTGTGCTATCGTGGTGTCACAGTATGATGTGAACGTTATGTTTTTTTGAGGTAGGGCAGCTCTCTGGGTCTGGCTAAGATGGGAAAGGTCCAGCTCATTCCCTAGGGTTGGCTGTAGAGACTCAAATCAAAAAGAAAAAAAACCCCAAGTTTTTGTGTTACTTTCCAATACAAGAAACTGTATGCCAGACTTGGAGAGTCTGTGTTTGATTCTTATCTCTGCTAGAGGCTTCAAGTTTGATTTTGAGGAATTCATTGAATCTTGTTTTCCTCTTTCAAATGAGCACAGTCATTTTTGCCTGTCAGGAAGGCTGGTGAATAGAAATTCACATGCAAGGTGCCCAGGTAGGGTGTTGCTGATGGATGTATCTGCCTAGTTAGAGTTCCTGAGGAACAACCACAGATGTAAAAACACTGAGCTCCCATCTGACTGCTCCCTCTCCTTACAAGATTCTTTCTTACATGCAGCTATTGCCTGTATATGTCCCAAGCAGTGATATTTTTCCTAATAGCCTTAAATGATCTGTTGGAATATAGGAGATCACACATCAAGCTGAGCTTTGTGTGTCAGTCCTGAACCAATTTACTGTTTCTTTTACTCAATAATTCTTCTTTTTGCAAGGAAAACCTCATGTAAATGCCAAAGGCTACCGGGCTCTGTAAAGCAGTCAAGTAATGAGAGGAAGATGCTCTTCCAGAGTGAAGGGAAGTCAGCACCTTCATAGGACAAAGATACATCAGAAAGTTGTTAGGGGCTGAATTTAGTTTAAACCCTGCATGCGAACAACCTTCCTTTCTGAGAATATGTTCACTTGGAAGTAGGGTGGCACAGTCACCATGGTTCAGCTTGTTCAGTGTGGTGTACCTGCTCCCCAGCACTATGTTCTTGCAGCTGAACTGACATAGGTGCAGGTTCCTTTGTCTCTTTGTGGAGGGAAGAGGTGAGGTTTAATTTAAACAAAGGTCTGCTTTTACAACCAGGGATTAAAGCACTCCATTGAGGTCTACTCCATTAAAGTAGCACTTTAATCAGCAAAACATGAATGTGGAGGCTCTTTACATAAAACACAGTCCCCTGGTGTTAAGGACTTGTTTTGGACATGGGGATGGCAGGGAGATGCAGCAGTACAGCATCTCCTGACTTGTGAATGCATTTGAATAGGGAGGGGAAGCCAGCTGCAGAATTTTTAAGTGGTCCTTAGAGTCCTGCCTGAGGCTGGCATCAGGCTCTCAGGCAGCCATCAGGTACAAGGGCTCCATCCTCCTGCCTTGGACAAGGCAGACTGCAGGCAAAGAGACTTAGTAAGAACAGACTGAAAACACTCCCTTCAGGAAGATTTGGCATCTGAGGTCTTGATCTTCCAGCCATTAGACTGTTCCCATATGCTTGGCAGGAAGAACATGGTAAAGCAGTGTGTTCCCAAAGTGAAGCCAGTAAACAATTCTCCACTAAAGCACAATGTTAGGGTCCATCCTGCCTAAAAATGCTGGGCTGTTTGTAATCCATATCTTTTTGTAACGATGGAGATTATTCTCTCAGTGATAATTACTCTGTAAAAGGACTAGATAGGATGTAACTGAGAAAATGTTTCTTCTCATGCCTATGGTGACTCAGTTAATTTTGGTATCTTTGATCAAGCAATTCAGTGACAAAGCCACAGAGCAAAATTACATTCTTTCATTGGGATATTTTGCATGGACTGTGCAGCATCTCCAAACCCAGTGTGTGCCGGCACTCAAACAAGCAATTCTCTGCTTCCTTCCAGACTGCTGCCTTTATACAGTTTGGGGAAACACAAAAAATCCTTTCTGTTCAAAGTCCTGAAGTGTTGACCAGCAGGAGATTGACTGCTGATAGACTCTCTTGGCAGTGAAAGATGTCATAAATTACCCCAAGTAACCTGCATTTCAAAAACATTATTTGCAGTATTAAAAAAAGAGAGGGCAGATCAGGGCAATACGATCCCAGGAAGTCCTCAAGGAAACTTTTAGAAATGCTGCTGCCAAACCCCCTCGGAGTTGCCAGTGTGACCTGTTGTTGCTGGGAGGCCTTGTTCTGGCCAGTCTTTGTACCCCAAACATGCTCTGGCATCACTCCTTGCAGAGACAAACAGAAAAGGATGGGGGGACGCAGCGGGCTTGGGAACACTTGCTGTTTACATGGAAACAGCGGTGTTAGGATCAGGAAGTATAGGGCCACCATATGGCTGCTTTCCCAATAGCCTTCTCTGACAATAAGTGCCTCTGTGCTGCCATTGCCCCCTCGTTACAGCCTCTCGGGTGTGCTAGCAGAATGCTTTTTGAGCTATTGAATTGCGGTCACAGTGTCAATATACTGTTGGTGTAGGGGGCATGGTAGGTTTTTGTGACAGGGCCAGTGCAACCCCATCTCGCTGGAGTCTTTCCAGCTGTGCTGAGACCATGGGCACCACTGCTCATTTTGCCAGCACCATGTGCCAGCGTGGGGAAGGCACAGAGACTTTGTTTGTGGAGCTGCTTCATCTTCACCGGTCCCCTAAGGTACGCTTTTGTCTCTGCTGCCTGTTTTTCCTACCCCGCACTGGGCTGCTCCTGGGGCTCAGCAGGAGGCAGCCCGTGAGCTCTTTGGGCGGGCAGTTGTGTGGTGTGCCTGCCTGTGGGAGGACACAAGATGGGCACTGGGAATGGTTTGGGACTGCAGATCAGCCGCAACGAAAGTGAAGGCAGCAAGCTATGGCAGGAATTGCAAGGTCTTATCACTTTCCACTTTATTTCCATGTGGGAGGGTAAATATAAGCTGCTGCTGACAGGGCTTCCATTTTGATTTTAACCAAATGAAAATGAATACTTTTTAATAGAGAATTATCTTGACCAGGTTAACAACCTCACCCTAGTTCTCTGCTCTCAGCACCAAACTGTCACCCATTAGTCCCTTTATCTCTGTCCCACCCCCCACCATCAATGTGACCTATGTTACCAGATGTCTTTTGTGAGGACCTGGTTTGCAATCAGTCACTGTCCAGGCAGGCCAAGCCTCTGCAGCTCCTGCCATGTCAGGCTTTCAAACTGGCATTTCCATCCCCCAAAATTTCTAATCAGTGAAAAGTACCAAGTGATGCAAGTCACTTCAGAAAACTGCATTTGTGGTGATTCATCCATGTTTACACAGAGATCCTTGGACACTGCTAGCCAGAAAATACAGATCTGGCTCTCCACTGCGTGGAGTCATTTTTTTGCCTATACCATCTGGCTTTTTGTGTCAAACACATATATAGTGAGTGTGACAGTGATAGTCATGAGGAGAAGGATTTCCTCATTAAGGGGCAGAAAGCAGAAAGGAGGCAGGATCCAGCATGCCTGTGAATTTTCATAGCCATCAAGTCCATTTGGGATGGAGGAACAGTGTGTTTGAGTTTGTCAGAGCAGGGCTGTCGCAGGGATCAGAGGCTGTCCTTGGTGGCCTGTCACTGGTGAGTGATTATTGCTTTCTCTCACCTGTGTCCCAAACTTCATCTCTCATGGCTGATGCTTTCCCCTCTCTATATTCCCTTCACACGCCAGCACTCAGCCAGCAAGCAGAGAGGCAGAGAGTGAGCGCAAGAGCTGGCAGGGAGTCAATATATTTCAGTGTTTTATTACTACAGAGCTGAAGTAGCATTTAGTTGGTTAGGCTCCGCGCAGAGTGAGCAGTCTAAGTGACTCAGATATCGGGGCCAACAATTAAAGGCACAACAAAAAATCCATGGATTAATTAGCAGGTCAATGGTGGTTGAGTAGTTATGGCAAAATTACAAGGTTTGCATGTAAGAGACGGGATTGATCACCGGTGTCTGCCGGCTCCTCTGGCTGTGTGTTAGAGATGTGGGTCGGGAGGGGTAGGTTCCCACTGATGGGGTGACCGTGAAGGGGGTCAAGAAAGGTAGAGGAGGGGACTGCCAAAGGTTTATCACTCCCCTACTACAAGGATGCACATTGTGCCTGTTTAACAGAGGTTCAAAATTAATTGATACCATCTGCCGGGCAGCTCTGCTCCTGCTGCAGCTCTGTGAGGCCTTGGGGGACTGGCAAGGGGATGGGAGAGGGGGGAAGACGCAGGGAATGGAATGGATGACACGGTGAGCATCCTTAGAGGTGTCCCCTCTCAGCACCAGGGAAAGGGTCTGTCTGGAGTTGTATCATGTCCAATGACAAAGTTTTGAACAAAGGCTGAAAGGGCATCGAGACATGCACACACTCCCTACTCTGTCATGAAATACTGGAACATTTTGTAGAAAAAGGTATGTATACACATATATATACACAAACCACCATTTCCACAGTGGAACACAAGGGACTTGTAGACAGAGAAATGCAAGCAGTTTCTTTCCAGCAAGGAGAGTCTCGGGAAACAATCTTTTCCATTTTGGGGTGCAGGAGATTTTGGGAAGGAGGCACAAAGAGTGTCTTTCCCGGTGTAGGACTGAAGGGAAAATACTATTTGCCCACTGCTGCTATAATTAGTAGCTCTGCAGTGATGACAGCTGGATTAGAAAGAAAAAACTTACCCCTGAGGACTCCCACATAAATGCAAAGCAGGCAGTGACAGGGGGAAGAAAGAGAAAAGGAGAGGGATGTGGCCTGATGGATACAGTACTGGGGGACTCCGCTCTCCCTGTGTTGGAAGCTCACCAGATTGCACTAATGTGCATAATAATCAAGCTGTCAGAGCCCTCGCTCCAGCTCTGCTCGGAGGCAGGCAGTGCCGAGAACATTTTATCTCGTTTCCAAATGACTTTTTATGCCCAGTAAAATGCTGTTTTCATATCAATTAATAATTCAGCTAATAACACAATTAAGAAATCCGCCTTTCGCTGGGAGCCATTTGGAGGGGACGGCAGAGGAGGGGCAGACACGGCACTAGGGAGGCTTCAGGCTGATGCTGCTCTGGGCTTGCGGGTCGCTGTTTCTGTGCGGAGATACCCAGTAATTAAATGTGCACGTCAGGGAAGCCAAGAGTTACAGGTCCCGTGTCTCTCCACGTGACAGAGGCACGATGTGGCTGCTGGCAAATCACTTAACCGCTCTTTGAGCTTAAGTTTTCCTCAGAAAAGTAAGGCTTGTGCTACTTTCATCATGTTCTGCGAAGGAACATATCACTAAATGTTACAGGGCTGCTGTTGCGCAGACCGGGTCTTATGCAATGATATGTGCCATGCCAGGGCTTTGCAGAAACAAAATACCAAGGCTTAGTGGGTCAGCTGGGATTTACCGTCTCCTGCATACCAGCAGAAATCTCAGTGCGTTCAGAGCCAGCTATTTTTATCCCGATTATGGGAGTCCAAGGATGAGGCCTATTCTGTAGATCATATATTGGTTGAGAGTGTGATTATGATTAATTTGAAAGTGATACAATTATACAGGTGCAAATCTCACTATGAGCAAAGTAATCTCTTTGCAAATGTGCCATGAATGTATATTAATCTATTCTTCCTTTCCCCATACTGTGCAAGCCTGGCTGCATCTCCTCTAGGGAGTTCTGTAATAGCAGCTATATTCCATTACAGTTCCAATAATGCAGCCCATGGTGGTAGATGAAGCTTGTGTGGGATGTTTAAGCACCACTCTGTGCTATCCTGGACTGCTAGAACCAAGCAGGGGAAAATGTGACACACAGTTTCCAAACATGAAAATACTGATTTGACTTTGCTGGTGAAGGGAGGCTCTTACTTTCTCAGGACCTGATCCTTGGTAGAGTCAATTTCCCCTCTTCTCTGGAAATCTGAGTTCCCTCTCAGATGCAAGTTAACTCTTGCAAATGTTTAGTCCTGGTTGATTGATTGCTGGTCCTGTCTAAGGACCTATAAATAAGTGTTCAAGAAACATCCTTGCTGCACTCTGAGTGTTCATGAAACTGCTATGAAAGAAAGGCATAATACTGCTTTAGGCCTGTATAGCTTCTTCTCATCTTGCCCAAGAGCCCTCCCTTATGTCCTCCCTCTGGCTTGTTCAAGTGATAGATCTTTGCAGGACACCTCTTTGGTTTTTGCCCTTGTGTTCCACACAAAGATGCTTTTTTTTCAGGAAAATTTTGAAATGCATGGCTGGCACTGACCTCAAGATCCTCTGTTCCCTCCTTCCATCCCATAGCAGAGCCTACTTTGCCTAAACCAAGACTACCAAGGCTTTTCATTGCAGCTTTAGTTAAGGCAGTACATGAGAGAACCACAAGGCAGAGTGACTCAATCCATCCTTCCCTTAACAAGATCCTTTCTTGCTGCAGTTTCTTTTGGTAGACTTCAAGACCTGCACCCTGCTGTTCACAGTCAGAATAATTTGTGCCCATCCGTGTGGTTAATGCTGTTATGGAGCTTCTTTCTCTCTTTCTCTCTCTCTTTTTTTTTTTTTTTAATAGATCAAGATGTTGATGAAAACACCTGCTCAGTTTTGCTTTTCTTAATGAATAATCTGTATAAAATTAAATGGCACCACAGACAATTACAGCAGGGAAGAGAGAGAGTGGCCGTGCTAAGAGAGCTATCATAGATCACTCCTGTTTCTTAATATGTCAGGAATCTCCTAACAAGGTGCCAGAATGTGGGAATCACCCGGGAAATAAAGATAAGCAGCATCTGTATGTTTCAGGGACATCCACTAACCATATTTTCTCTCTCTTTTTGTCTTCTAGGTAAGTGAATCTTTGCTTTTCCTGTGCATAGATTACCAGTTGACTGGGGCATGGTGATGTGTTCATGGTGATGGACTGAGAAGGTGATGTGTTCCTTGGGTCAAAGGCCACAGTGAGGGGTGTCCAACCTCAGGTGTTCATGGCTCTCCTGTTCTTTGTAAGTCTTTGCTAGAAAAAATATTGGAAAAAGAGATGTCTTGTGACTGTGTGATCCAGCGATTGAGATGTTTAACCTGCATTGCTTTATATCTTGTCAGTAAGTCGTTACCTGTATTGGGGTGCTTACAGCATACATATGGACATGGTTGTCCTGGCCTGGGCTAGTGGAATGTCATCTGCAGTCAAAAACGTATCTAATCTTTCTTTGTCGCCATTGCTCTCCCCCAGGCTGGTTTATAATGAGATCATTGAGCATTACCCATGCATTCTCTCTTTAGCATGGGTGCCAGAAGGGCGTGCTGGTCTTGGAACAGGCACTTGTGCAATTTCTGTCTTGTGGCGACTGTGGTGCCCCTGTACAGCTGCAGTGCAAGTTGTGTGGGAGCAGCAGGCCGTGGCAAGTGTGCCTGCCAGGCTGATTCCCCTTTCAGACATCACGTTCTTGTGGTGCATGACCCGAGCCTGACAAAGTACTTTTGAAAATATATTTTTATAACTCTTATTTCCAGTTGGCACTGAAGTCCTGATGACAACATTTGAAATCAAGATTTATGTCTGTATGGGCTTAGCATACAGCAAGCTGTAGCTCATTCTTTGGCTTTTCAAGTTCCTCACAGCTGCATCTATGCTGTATACCTTGTTACGTACTGAGTCCATACAGCTCTCCTGGGAATAGCTTTGGGTTTGTGCATTTGGCTTCCAGGATCGTACAAACAGTGTATGATTCAGGGTTGCTCCTCCTCTTTTTCAACCCACAGCCATTATGTGGTAGACCACATAATGCTGGTGTGGGAGACCAGCAAATAACATGTTTGGAAATCCAAGTACAAGTGAACTACAGACTTTTGTATATATGTATAAATTCAAGTCATACAGAAATATCAAACAGACTTCATATATTAGTTTAATTCTTTTAACTTTTCGCAGTAGGAGACAGTATTGAATAACTGATTTTAATTTACATCATTTGTACAGGGTGTGTATGTGCTTCTGCTTACAATTGCAGTGTTATGCTCCTGTTTCTTTAGAGAAGCTTTCCAGATTATCTGCACTATCTTACTGGGTTTAGCTAGCAAAATAAGAACTGCTCTTTGTTCTCGTTATGTCCAAAAACAGAGGTTTATGATAATGTGGCATTTCCCAAGCATGGTCATCATTACTTAGCATTCCTGCTGGGATACTCCTGCTGTCTCTGCAGAGGAATTCTGTTGGATGACTGAGGTTCTGTTTCAAAACAAGGAAATGGATGAGAAAACATTTTTCTGAGCAATTCAGATGGAATAATAAGGGTTTGACAAGCCATGTGGGGACTGAGTTTGAGGTACAGACTTGAACCACACAATTAGGTCTAAGGGAAAGAGAGTAAGGAACAGAAGAGAAGAACAAATAGAATTTGTATTTTTTACTACCCTGATTTTTTCCATCTTGAG
The DNA here is from genome assembly GCA_013397975.1 of Machaerirhynchus nigripectus. Taxonomy (NCBI): domain Eukaryota; kingdom Metazoa; phylum Chordata; class Aves; order Passeriformes; family Dicruridae; genus Machaerirhynchus; species Machaerirhynchus nigripectus. The sequence goes on along the minus strand of VZRQ01001827.1, from coordinate 2,018,755 downwards.
TCCACCAGTTTTGTAGCTTTAATACGGCTGTTTTGTACGGCAAAGTTGGGTTTTTTTGCTGTTGTATTATCTGGGGCAGATACTACCTGAGAGACAGATTGTGAGGCTTGTTCCTATTCCCTGTGTCCTAGAGACTATGCGAGTGGAAGGTTCTGTCTTTCCATAACACCTGTGTTACTGGCCTGTGAGTGCCAAGCGCCAAGCTTTGGACTTGTCTCTGTATCAAGAATTTTCATGTGGCCGTCGTATCTGAAGCAGTCTTCTGTAGGGCTCTTTGTGCTTTTGGCTAGTCCTTTTGCATTGAGTTTGCTGCGAAGAATATTATTGCTGGTATAAAGCTGACATTTCCCTCTGATGAGCTTCAGGATGTACATCACGTGAACAAACGTGGAAACTGAAAAGCGGATAGTGCAGTATATTAGCTGAACTCAATAGGGTTTTCAGCGCAGAAGCTGACAGACCAAAACCTAGAATCCCCACCTCCCTGACACTTTAATGTATTCAGATCCCTGTTGCACATTGTAGCCATGACAGACGATTCCAGGGCAGAGACACCTTGTGCAGCGACATCGTCACAAAGCTGTGTAATTAGTTCAGAAGCTACAGAGCCAGAGAGAATCATCTTCTGTCCGTGTTCAGACGCAGAGTTCAGTGAAGAAATACTTTTGCGTTTGTTGCAGCCAAGTCCTATTGCATAACCAATGCCTCAACATCACAGCTGGGGATAGCAATTTCTGCTTTCCCTCTGACCTAAAGAAAAACAGGAATCTCAGGTTTGTTCCACAGCTGGAAGAGCCACAACAGGGTGTGACAGAGTCTTGACATGTGGGCCCTAGGAACCCAGACCTTTCCTCTGTCTTTCCTCAGTCCAGTGTGCATTTTCTCAGTAAGAGGAGCAGCCTACCCACACTTTTCTGGCCTCTCAGCTGTACCAGCATGTCTCTATGCAGGTCTGTACTGCTGAGCACATCCAAAACCTCTCTGAAGGAAATCCCCCTCCGTGTTCTCTTTTGCTTTGTTTCTCTTCAGCCAGATCAGTTCTCTTATCTGGTTCGTAGCACAGTCTCACGAAGTTCTGCTGTCACATCCTGGATGTACACATAGGGACAAGAGTAAGTGAAGGGGGAGAAAGGCTGTGATAGGGTTGGGAACATATTACATCGGAGACAACTTTATTTACTGGTTGTTTTTTCATATCCTTTTTTTTTTCCTTCATAGCTCCTGCTGTCCTTTGATATAATAGTCTCCTTAGTCCAAAAAGACTCAGGTTTCACGAGGTTTTAAAAACCATAAATAGATGTGGGATTCCTTTTCTTTAGTAGCCAGTTCTCCAAAATCTTGGCGATTAGGAATTTATCTGAAAGGCTTAAGTGAGTTCCTTAGTCACATGACGCTAAGAGCTGGCACTTTTAAGAAAACCTTAAAGCTGTGGTGAAATTACATAAATCAGTCAAGCTGCAATTTGTTCAAACAGCATCCTTCTATGGACACTGGGGAGTAAGGAAGAAGTGTTTGCCTGAACAGGAATGTAAAAGAAATCGTCATATCATTTATGGCAGCTTCCTTATCGTTATCATTAGAGCTAATGCCATCATCATTTTCCCCAGTGAAAGCAGGGCCTCTGGGGCCTCTCTGCTTCCTGACAGTGGAGACACCCATGTGCATATTAATATGCAACTCTGCTTATGCTAATGGCAGCTATTTGTAACATTAATACTTTTTCCACCATAAAAAAATAACAACAATAATAATAATCCTTTGTCTTGAGGATTTGAGCTCTAATGTGCTTTGCAGGAGTGAAAGGGGAGGAAAAAAGCCTCTGACCTAATTTTTGGTATCCTTGAGGGGAAGACCAAATTTGCAGATGGCGTAGGTGCTGAAATGCTTGCCCTCCTCATAAGCACTGTAAAGGTCAGTGGGGAAACTGCTCTGCCTTGTGTGTAAGGCGAGCAGCAACATCATTCACTGTGATTGCTCCAGATTCCTGCTGGAAGGTCCTGTTTGGGCTGAATCAGCACTTGGGCTGTGCTCCTCGTGGTCAGCCCTCTCACTTGGGCTGCACTGATGAGCAACACACTGGTGCTTGCTCTGGGAGATGGAAGGGTGGGGGGAGCAACCACTTGTGTCTGGGTATGTCTCTGTTGAATTTCGAGTGTTCCCTGGGTGGCTTCAAGGCCAGTCTGTCTGACCTTGCAGTTAGCATGCCTGATAGCATGCCTCTGGGAATACTGTGTGTGCCTGGATGTGATGTGGCATGAGGCATGGATCTGGGAGCAGGTGGCCCCCTTTTGCTCTGAAGATATGGTCCGTGATGAATGGCACAGGTCTTATTCCCACCCTGTCTACCCAACAAACCACCATTGCTGGTTTTTGTCTGATACCATCCCCTACAGAAAGACAATTTCATTTCCTAGTCCTTTTCAGTATTAGTTACTGCAGTCACTGTAGCCAGTAGTTGCAGCAGCCACCCAGCATCATTGTGCTCCCTGAGGTGCTGTGCAAACGCAGATCAGGAAGGCTGGGGTTTTCTCAAAAGGCTTACAGTTTTCCCTCAAGCTTTTGGATTTGGATTGCTGAGTACCTGTTTTATTTTCAAGCTTCAGTGTATTCCATGGCCTCTTCCCAAATGTCCCAGTGATGCAAAGAGGGAATATCAGGTATAGAAGGCAGAGGGATAAACAAAAAGTAACAGAAACCTTGTCAGATATACTCCTCAGCTCCAAGATGCCAGCATACTATTTGGTGCCATTGGGGGGCAGTGGGGCAATGCCTGCCTATTCTGCAGGACAGGTGCTGAATAGCATGTTGTTAACATTTGGTTATTTGATGCAAGTAAATAAAGAAAAAAAAAAAGTTAAAGGATTTTCAGGGTGAGCGAGTCAGAACCTCTCACAATGTCTGTAATTGGTTACTCTGGGAGCATATGATGATATTTAATAGGCCCCTCAGTGGTAATTTTAGTAGCCTTTCCTAATGCCTGACAAATACTGAACATGGCATACTTTGTTACTTTAATTAAAAACTCTTTAAAGAAAATGTCAGTGGTGTTCCAATAGCCTGAGGTTTATTTGGGAATATGGGGGAAACTGTTTCTTGACAGAAGGAAGAAAAAGAGATGCCATTTTTCTGTGCGAAACTATGACTTGGATGAGGTCCTGTCTTTTCTTACATCTTCTTTATTTTGAAGTGCCTGAATTTTGAAGTGTCTGAAGCTCCTTTTTCTTGTACTGCAATGGTTTATTTGTGCATTAAGTGCTTACAGTGGTATTTACTATTTTACTTTTTGACTTGAGGGGAGAGAGCAAAGAAGAGATCACACCATCTGTTGGGTCCATAAATTACAACATTTGGTGAGAGGAGAAGAAAACTACAAGGGAAAAAAAGGCCTTGAGATTACTTCCCTTTCAAAGCTGGTATTCAGAGATGCCCCTTCTCAATATCAGTTGTCTTGCTTCCCCAAAACATGAGACTGTCTTAAAAATTACCAGGTACTTTAGAAACAACCAGCGCTGTCCTCTCCAGTTTGCGCCCCACAGGACGAGTTTCCAGATACCTGTCCTAATTGTTGCCTCTTTGTTCGAGATATTCAAGGCAAAGGTTAAAATTCCATGCTTTTTATTATAACCCTTCCATGGGTTAGTAACATTATTAAAAAAAAAAAAAAAAAGGTTGACATTGTCTTGAAGCCTCATGGGACATGAACATTTAAGCAGGTATCACAAAATGAATGACTTGTGTCCAAGCTGTGTGATTTAGGAATACTTTCAAAACAACAAAAGTAGAGCTTAACATAAACTAAAAATTGCACCTTTTTTTTAAAGTAACCTTGTGCAAATAATGGTAAATTTAAAAATGCCCATAACTATTCTACTCTGATGTTTGTTGTCCTTCTGTATCACAGCCCCTAGGCATGAAAACCTGTGAGTGGACCTTACAGGAGGTGGAAGATGGGTTTGACTGTTTAAATTCCTAGCACTTTAATTTGGAAACTATAACACTGAGCCCACTGGACCTTCATTGTTCTTAAGAAGGAAGCAAGCTGACCTTTGTAGTGCAGTCAAATCCTGAAAGTAAACACAGGCCATAGCTGGAGAAGAGTTAACAGAGGTGTTGGGCAGTCTTTCAGGAACAGTTAATTGAAGGTGTCATTGGCAACAAAGGAAGCAAGTGTTTCATAGGATACTTTTGCAAAAGAAGGGGGCTTCAGCTTTCCTTTTAAAAAATGGTCCTGCAGCAAATTCTACTGTTTAGAAATCTTTTTGTACATGTAATATTGCTGCATTGACTCTAGCAGAGTTGATCCCGTTTTGAACTTGGTGATGCAGTATATGTAGACTCTTCTCCCAAGGTTCTCAATTGGATACTTCCCCTTTAGAGAAAGGTCAGTTATGGTTGTACTAGGAATACACTGAGAATAATTTGAAGGTTGTTTAAATTGTCCTCTGAGGTGTATTGATCTTAATGAAAGGAAAATGTGTCCTCTTGTTGCAAGGAAGATAGGACTGAATCTGCTGTATGAGGGCAGCTCTGTGGCCAGATTTGGTTAGCAAAATCTCTTGGTTTTGCTGCACAGCTCTGTCTTGAATAGATGGAGATGTTATGCCCATTTGTGTGTTCTCTATGCCTGCGCTGGCAGGATTTTCTAAATACCTGTGGAGAGGCACAAGGTACTTGTCAAGTGCAGTGACATAAAAGAGATGTTGTGGAAAATTATAGCACTGGCAGTTCAGCTCTAAGGAGGGCAGTAAGTCTTTATGGATTCTCTGGTACCTGTGAGCAACACACAGTGGATTTGTTCTCTAGGCTACTGGGTGCCTTCAGGATGCAGAGAAAAATGGCACTAAAGGGAATATGTGGGTTTGCTGGGGAAAAAATGCCATTGACTATGCAGAACATACTCAAAACTCACGGTCAGTACAGCATTTCTGTGAGTCATGCCAAAAGATGGTGCAGGGAGAAACAGGTGCAAAATGCTTGTAGGAAGGGGCAGCACAGTTGCAGGGGCACCAGTGGCAAAGAGAAAGTGCATGGTTAGGGGTGAAGGTATTCCCTTATGTATATTCAGCCTTGTGAATGCTCCTCTTATTTATTAACCAGCAAGGGACTATCCTCGTACTGTTTATTTGTTCCCTAAGCTTTTACAGGGCCTGAGCTGGGTGAAGCACCTGCCCTTATTTGCAGTCTCAGCCCCTGCGTAATAACGATGTAATCATCATAGTCATAATGACCAAGTCATTCACAGCAACTGGTATGGTTTATTGCATGTGACACGTTTGTAGGTGAGTATGAGCTCAAGTCCCATCCTTTCTCAAGGAGCTCAAAAGAATTTTCTGTCCCAGGTAACTTCTCCCTGTTGCCTTCTCCTTGGCTTGGCACAGCAAGCACAGGGTACAAAAGCCCAGTAGAGACTGCTTTCTTTTAATTGTGCACCAGAGACAGCTAGGGTAGGTGATTTGCCCAGTGTAGATCTCTTGGTTCAAATGCAAGGTTTAGCTCTCTATCTCTCCACCATGCACATCAGCTCTGCAAGTGTCTGTTGCCCCCTCGTGACATGAACTCCCAGACTGGAGCTTATTTGACTCTAAGGTTAATTTTCTTTAGCCACTGGCAGGCTGATTTAAGTGTCAGCTCATTACAATGGCATTCTAATTAGAGCCCCACGATAGCCTTTGACCCTGGAAAATGACTTGAGAGAGAAGAAGCAAATAGGGTGATAAGCTTGGATACTGGCACACAGGAGGAAATATATCCTGCCTGACGTTTGTGGGTGTCAACTTCAGTGTTATCAGATTGTCCTCTGGGAAGGACTGGTTATTAGTATTTATCTCCCTAAGACAAATTCAGCAGCACTGATTTCTCTTGCTTCAAAGGGAGTTGCACCTTCTTCTTGCCAGGAATGGATTTAGTCCTCTACCTTCATTTTCAAGGTGTATTTTGTGTAGTTTTAGAAGAGCTGATCACACCTCTTACTGGGTCTTACTGGCTCTTACAAGTCTTCATTGGGACATGTGAATTTTTCCATGGCTATCTAGAAGAAGAGCGGATTCTTTCTTTTTCCCCAGTGTAGAGAAATCGGAAGAAGAAAAGATTCAGATAAAATTAGTATTTCAATAGTACATATGGATCTGCATCCACATCCTAGAAAGTTGGTTTTTTTTCTTTTGTTCCCATGTGACATAGCCTTTGGAAAAAAACCGTGGGTAGTCATCCTGATCTAAACATGTGAGACTCCTGCACAGCACCAGCAGTATCTGAAGCAAATCCTCTCAACAAAGGTTGTAGGAAAAAGTACAGAGATAACAAATCCTGGCTAGGAATGCTGTCTGCCTTCTGCAGACAGATTCTCCTTGTGCACCTTCAATCGTGCCATTTCCTTCACACCCTTTCAAGAACTCCTAGCATTCTATGTCTCCACATCTTTCCCTCTCTTGTCCTTTGATAGCTTTTATTTGCATTTTTCTCATATCCCTCAAAGATGGGGAAGTACTGGGTCTGCAATGATGGAGTAAAGAAACTTGGAGGACATGATCCTCTGGAACTGAAAGCAGTGGCATTGGTATGGCTTTCCTCTACTCACCATACCTGACGCGTCTGAGGATGTCCTTTGGTATTCTCAGTCTGTGGCTGGAGCCCTGGCTGACTGATATATGAAAGCTCATGGTTTTCTGTTGAGCAAGAGGTAGGTTTGTCCTGCATGGAACAGGTGGGGAAACAAAACAGAGAGCAGAGGTTTATGCAAAGCACCACAGCAAGTCAGTGGCAGAATGTACTAGAAGTTAACTGTCTGCAGTTGTGCTTGATTTTACCCAAGACTCCTTGAAATCATTTAAGCTTTGTTAAGAGTCAGATCTTTTGATATTTGATATTTTTGAGTGTAGGAAAAATTGTTACCCTCAGAAAATACCAACTAATTGAAACCTTTTGTGGAATTGTCACCATTTCAGCAAGGTTTTGCCAGGAAGAGTTTCACATTTCCAGGTTTAAGTGGCTCACTAAGCCAGAGAGGTCACACAGGAGTAGCCAGGAACCTGGAAGCCAGGTGGGACTGGAGACATGGGAAGGAGTCCTATGGGAAAGATACCCTCCTGAATCAAATTGAGCAGAGGCTGAAAAACAGAAGGCTAATGTTGCAGAGGAGTGATGTCTTGCTTTTGCATTTGGTACAGAATGGGGAGTAGGAAAGGTCATTATCCCAGTGTGGTCTTGGCTCAGTCTGGGTGTGGAATGGGAATGACGTCTTAACAGGTGGGATGGGACAGAAGAGTAGTTTTCTGCCTTCCCCTTCTGAGGGCTAGCAGGTAGTCCAGATCTTGTGTGTAATAAGTCTTATAGGGCAGGCCTGGTTTTCAGAAGGAGCAGCTGAGAAGTTAACTTCTTGTAATAACGAGGTACTTCAGTAGTGTTCCCAGCTAGCATGCAATCTTATAATTATTGGCTTTTGTGTGTGTGTAGTATCCTGTCTGTCTTCCCCTCCTCTGTATGCATGCAGGCATGCACTCATTCCTATCTCCATCATCTTTAACTAAATTAGAGTAAAATACTTCATTACAGAGACTTTCAGCCACGAGTGTGGGCCCCAGGGAGTTTATTTTCATACAAATGTATTATGCACAAGGTTGATCTGATCACAGACAATTTGAACTATCTCTGCACCCCCAGGAAAATTCTTTCATAAATGTAAATTATGTGACACTCCAAAGAACAGAAAACAAGACAGAAGGAGAAAAGAGAAGAGAAGAAAAGGAAGAAAGAATCTTTATGCTTATAGAAAGGAGATTATGGGCAGCTGCAGAGGTGCTGGATCTTAAGTGTAGGATGTGAAGCTGTCAGAGCTCTTTTGCCTGCCCTTTTCCTACTCTCACAGTGTAGCCTTCCCATCAAACACCAAGCTGTTGCAAGGTACTGGAGGGGGAAGACTGATGCATTAAGTATGTTTGAAATTATAAGAACTGTTTCCATGGCAACAATAAAATGCCCTCCATGGCTTTTGTTTGTGTTTTGAGCAAGGAGGCATGAAGGGAAGGTTTGTAAACAGAAGGCAGCGGGAAGGGATGCAGGCAGGGGGCTTTGTGGCACCCTGCCCATGATACTGACCCACTTCAGGCACACGTGGCTTCTTCTGGTGTGTGGGGCTTTCTTCCTCCTTGCTCCAGCTGTCAGTTGCAACTTGGGCTTCGAACTTCTCCTGGGATGTGAGAGGGAGCAAGAGAGCAAAGCTTTTCCAGGTTCTTCATTACCAAGCTGCTCAAAAGTTGGTACCTATAGGACTCAGTGTCCTCTTGTGAGGATGTGCAGGAGTGAGCCCAGCATGCTTCTCCATGGGATTCCTCCATTCTGCACCATCATAGGTAGCCCAGACCTGACCCTGTGGTGATTTCCTGGTACAAGCAGTAAGCATGGAGGGTGAGTTAATCCCCACTTTCACAGAATATTAATCCTCCACACAAATTCACTGGGCAGAAAGATGCAATGTAACTGAAACCACTTTGGCTTCCCCTCTCCAGCACTGCACAGAGAGACCTATCTATTATTAAAAACCCTATTAGTCGTGGTAAGATTGTACCACTCCCTCTCACTGTAGCTGCTGAGCGTTATCTAATTGGTTTTTATTACTACGCCATCCCTGGGAGCATGTGGAGCTCAAATACACATTTGCTAAGACATTTGCGTTCGCTCGTCCTCGTTGGGGATGCTTTTAAACCATTTAAGGTTTTGTCAGGAGGATTAAAAAAAGAGGGCAGGAGAGGAGAAAACTAAGAGAAATGGTTCCTAGGCTGGAAAGGTTGTGGAGGATGGAGACAACAAGAGGCAGGACCAAGGCAGCTCAATTTGGCTGGTGTCTCCAGCAGTTGTCCTGATGGGCAATTGTCCTCTCTGGTCCTTCCGGCAGACAGCTACTCTAGTTTTCTCTTTCCCAAAGAGAGACATGCTTGCTAGGCTCCTCAGTCACTAGTATTCCAGCTGTGTGGTGCTTGCACACAGAGCATCCTCTCACCCTGAAAATAGAAGTGGAGTTTAGTGAGAGGGCAGGATAGACTGTGGCCGTCAGGCACAGGACATGGCCAGATGAGTGCACTGACCACCAACTGTTGACACACGGCTGGTCCTTTCTGTCCCTTGGCCCCTCTATTTGACCATGCTTTTTCCTCCACAAACCACCTTGGTCCTTTGTTTTTGTTCCTTTTGGCTTTCCCCAAAATATCCCTGCAAGTCCTGTACAATCCCCAAAGGCTTTTGCTCTGCATCCCATAATGTGTGCCATTCTCCCTAGGCAGTATCCTAGGGATTAACAGCCCTGTCCTGTGCCAGCCACATCTCCAGTGGTGGTCTCTCTTGCTGCCCCATTGCCCTTTGCTCTGCTGGTACCAGTGTTTGCACAGCTCCATCTGGATGTGTGAGGCTTGCAGGCAGAGAAGCGCTGGCCCTGTGACTGATGTTATTTGGATAACAGCATGCCACACAAATTCAAAGGTGTTTCAGTGCTGGGAGCTGCCATGAGGCAGCTGGTGAGATTTCCAAGTCCTCCCAAGCAGTGTGGGTGTCTGTCTTTTTGAAATGAGTGAATGTTAAGGAACTCAGTAGGGTGAGGCATTCCTAGGAATGAAAAAAAAAAAAAAAGAAATCTTTCTGACCCTTTAATCTCCTAAGCAGTTTTACACATTTTGGGCTTGGAGTCGCTAGCAATTGGCAAAAATCGGACTTCTTGTGAAGCGTGATGTAACTGCCTTCTTCATGTGAGCTGCCTAACCAAGGAAGTGTAGCAATCGGGTTCATGTGCTCCACGTAGCCATTAAACAAGCTGTAAAGCTGCATCACCACTTGCTCGGCTCAGGCTGGGACATTCTGGTTTTTGTGGTCACTGATCAAGTGAAATTGTTTGCTATGGACGGGTTGGTATGTTCATTCATTGGTTCCACAGGCATTCCTGCTGCAGATGGACAGAGGTGGCTTAGCCAGAGCATCCAGTTGTTCAAGCAGGGTGGCTTCCCTCAGTGTTTTGATAGTTTTATAGTGTCTGGGAACGCACACTCACATGCTAGTGAGAGCAAATGAATGGTTTTTTTCAGGGATTAACCCCTAGTGAGCATTCCGGGGCTCCCCACACAGGCAGTGAAAAGGCTCTGCCCTGCCTGCTGTGTGTGGGCTGGCAGGGCACGCTCTCACCTTTCCTCTCTGGAAGGGGCTGTTTCAGCCTGCTTCACTTCCCCTGCCAGCATCTCGCTTAAGCACACACAGGATGTTACTCTTCCTGTGGTGCCTGTTGTGTTAATGGGATACGTTTAGAGCCAACTCCACTGTAATTTCATTTTCCTTAGGGAGAGGAGGGGAAAGCACTTTCTCCTCGGAGCTACGTCCCTGCTGCTCACTCTGTGTCTCTCTCTCAGAGTCTGCAGCATGCTCATTTCTCTCCCAGATAATGAAAAATGCCCGGAGCCAGGCGAGCCCTGGAGGGGCCCTTGCTGATGCACTGCTGCTCTGCACCACACAACACAGGCTAAGCCCCATCTTCTCTCCCTGCAGTGGCCTCAGCCATGGCCTCTCCCTGCTCCCCGTTGCTTGTTCTAGGACAGCTGGACCATGCATCCTACAGAGCCTGCACCTTCAACTGGAAATCACTCAGTACAGAAGCTTGTGATATTATTCTTTAATGGGAGTGTGTTGCCCAGAATGTCGCACCAAAGTGCTGCCGTTTGGCTTGGGCTTTGTAGGTTCTGGCCCCGGTGCTGGCATTTACTGTACCAAGTAATTCGAGAGCTTCCCACACCAGCAAGGCACCCCTTCCCCACAGAATGTTGTTGCAGTTGCAGTGGCTGAGATGGAGGGTAGTTCTCAGGGTATAAAAGAGAGGGAGCTGCTGGCAGGGCCTTCCCCCAAGGGTCCCGTAGTCCTGTAATTCAGTTCCCCCCCACAGTCTGGAAATCCTCTGTCAATCTTCAGGGTTTACAGAGAAACTTCTCTGCTTTCTGGGGCATTCAGGGCTGCCTGAGATGGATGGGCAGCCAGGGGAGGGAGTGTTGTTTTTCTGTCTGAACAGTTGATGTTGTTCTGTTGTGTGGGTTGGGATATGTTGCTGGATTTGATTTTGGTTTGCTATATTGTTGTTTGTTGAATAGCTTGGGGGGTTGTATATAAGGTTGAAATGGTTGGGGCCTGCAAGGGGTGCTTTTTTCCTGGCATTTAAAAAGAAATCAAAATAGATGAGACATTTTTCTCATAATTAGAGATCGTACCTAAATCAAATGCTTTAGAACTCACTCTCCTCCTATTCCCCTACTTCCCAGCCCTCTCCCCCTCCTACACACATACAAAGTTCAGCTGTTTGGGAATGCAGCTGAGAATTTCCTACTGTATGGTAAGAATGAACTAAACCTCTTTTCCTGGCTCTTTTAAAAAACCCCAACCTACAGTGTGAAGCATACCCATGGTTCTTGTGGCTGTTCTGTAGCTGGCACTTCTCTCCAGCTATGGTGTAGGTTATTTCTGAATTACCCTAAACAGACACTTCCCCTGCTCAGAGGTCAAGGTCGGTGCAGTGATGGCCACGTCCCTCTGCTGGCACTTCCCCGTGGGAATGACATTACCCCTCACTCCTCTCCCGCTCCTACTCCCTACAGCCTGTTATTAAACAAGGACAAGAGAGTAGCTTGTCTGTGTCTGTGTGTGAGAGCGCGACTCTGTCACCTGATGCATACAGATGGCTTATTAACCAATTAATTCATAGGACTAAATTGGCTAAATCAAACTAAATGACACCCAATTGCTGTACAAGGGTAGAAATGGATTGGAATAAGTGTTTCTTAAATGCCAGCCTTGTTGAGCAAAGGAATGAGTAGCAGAGGGAGGAGGGGGCCTTATGGAGGAGTGGGGATGACAGCAGACACCGGCAGGCAGTATGAGCAGAGCCGTCCATGGCATCACATCCTAGGGAAGGAAGTGGCTCATGAGCCCATGGCAGTTTGTGCTGCCAAGAAATCAGATCACTCTTCTTGCTGGTGACAGTTTAGGCCTGGGAATGCCTCTGGAAAGGGAGTCCCAGCTACTGCCTCACTCTGTGTCCTGGGCAAAAGAAGGTGTCTTCTCGTGTCCCAGGCTTTGTTTGAAGCATAAATTATTAAGTGTATTAATTATTGTTGATTGCAGCATGTTCTATTATTGTTCATTTGTCCAAGGAGTGAGGGTTTGATTTTTCAGAAGTGCAGTCTACCTCCTCCTCTGTCTGAAGTCCCTAGGAACAATTATGTCCATCATCCTGAAAAGTGGTTCTTTGTCCTTTCTGTAACCATGCCCTCAGGACTGGCCAGAGCAGCCACACACAGCTGGAATGCTTCTGTGTGCCTCACCTGCAGCAGTATTACCAGCTGCTTAAAGATGCTTCTCTCTGTTTTTTCCCGTGGCATTATTTATTTGAGGGTGGGGATGGGCTGACCTTGGCTGGCTGCTGCACACCCACCAAGGTGCTCTATCACTCCTCCTCAGCAGGACAGGGAAAGATGACTTGCCAATTACTGTCACTGGCACAACAGACTAGACTTGAGAAAACTAATTTAATTTGTTGCCAATTAATAACAGAGTAGGATAGTGAGAAATTAGAATGAAACTAAAAACATCTTCCCCACCCCTCTCTTCTTCCCTGGCTCAGTTTCATTTCTAACTCTCCTTCCTCCCCCAAGTGTTACACAGGGGAACAGGGAATATGTGTTGCAGTCTGTCCATAAAACTTTGTCTCTGGTGCTCCTTCCTCCTTGTGCTCTTCCCTTGCTGTGGTGTGGGGTTCCTCCCACAGGAGACAGTTCTTCAGGAACTGCTTCAATGTGAGTCCTTCACATGAGGCACACTTTTCAGGAATGGACTCCTCCAGCATGCATTCCCCATTGGCTGTAACTTCTGCCAGAAAGCTTGTTCCTGTGTAGGCTCCACCCCATGGCCACAGCTCCTGTCAGGAGCCTGCTCTAGCAGGGGCTTTTCAAGGCTGCAGCTTCCTCCAAGGCACATTTACCTCCTGCATTGTGGGTCCTCCCCAGGCTGCAGAGGAATCTGCTCCCACATTTGGAGCACCTTCTTCCCTCCCTCTTCACTGACCTTGGTACAGGGTGTTTTTTTTCTTACATTGTCTCCTCTCTTGCAGATGCTGAACAGTTATTTTTTACTCTTTCTTAATTATGTTATTGCAGAGGCACTACCTACATTACTGGTTGACTCAGCTTTGGACTGTGACAGGTTTGAAATGGCATTTTCAAGCCAGCTAAATCAGGCTCAGTCCAACCCGGGAGCAGCTCCTGCTGTCTTTTCACAGAAGCCACTTCTGCAGCCTCCCTTCCCTCTCAGCCTTGCCACGTAAACTAAACAGAGGGTGTTACAAGAGACTGTTTTTCTGCATAGGAGAGCACACCTTTTTTTCCATACTGAAGTCTAACCTTTGCTCTGTGTTGTGATATGGAAGATGGACTTGATAGCACTTACTGGATGACTGTGAGTGGGAGGTATTTCCTCTGATCCCAGTTCAGCTTAACAACTACTGTGATATGTAAGAGTCATAACCTGATTTGGAATAGTGGAGGGGGAACAAAAGAAAGAAAACAAAAGGCAGGAGTTGCATATCAGAGATTACTTTTTATGTTTTATGTTGCAGTTTGAGTATTTGGCCTGCCTCAAGGCTATATCTCATACCACCGTATCAAAGCTTAGGTTGCTTGTACCACTGTTCTACCAGAGCTGATAATCTGAGCGAGGTTTCCTGGCTGCATCCCTTGGCAGGAGCTTCATCTTTCTAGTCATGACAGAGGGAGTCTGTGGCTCTCCTTAAGGTGTGGTAGGGAGATGGTCTGTGTGGGAATATGGGAGATGTCAAGTCCTTCCATGAAGCAGAGTCATCTAGCAACAGCTTATGGCAGTTTCTTGCTAACAGCACCTTTGTTCAGCATGATCCAGGGCAGAGTCTTCTGTTGATTGTTCACCTCACGGTCCCTTGGTCAGTGCTGTCTTCCCCAGGAAAACGATACCCAAGAGCGTGAGGGCGTGAAGAACAGGGGCTGCTGTCCATGGACATGCCCAGGACAGTGTTTGTTTCTGGAACTGGGACTGAGGAGGGACTGAAATGGGGCTTAACTGAGGTTAGGTCAGGGTTGGTGTTGTTTGAGGGGCAGTTGGACTTGGTGTGTGGAGGGTAGGGGCAATCTTGGTCTGGTACAGGACACTCTGCTGCATAAAATGCCAGCTCTGGCAGTGCTTGTAGCAGAAGAAAGGGATGAATCCTTTAGTGTGGGGCAGGAGTGGAAGGTGTGTCTTGGTGGTTGTCACCGGGGTCAGCTGAGAAAAGAACGACAGCATGCCTTAGCAAACCCTGCAAAACCAGGGCGCTCGCAGCGCGCTTCCAGACGCAGCGAGGAACAGAACCTCAGAGCCCAGGACACGCGCACACGCGCAGGGTGCACACTCACAGCCACATGCCAAAAGCATGCACACAGCTCTGGCACCCCCATTGGTGCAGCATGAGCGGATCACACCCAGACATAGCCTGGAACATATGGGTTCATGGAGTACAGCCCATTAGGAACGAAACCTGCGCGTATGCAAAACTGCCAGGAACACATTCCCCAGCACCCTAATGCTGGCTGCGGATAACCACCAAACAAACACATGCCTGACTATTATGTCAGTGTTAAAACTGCTCTTCTTCAGTTGCTGCAGCAAGATAAAGTCTCCAAAGCCCCTCGTGCTGCGGCATCTTTTTCAAGGCTGCAGTATACGGAGTGTGTATAAAATATTGAATCATTTAGGAGATTTTCATCTTTTCTTTTACTTTTGGAAAGAAGAATGGGATTTACACTTTGTCCAGTGGCAGAAAAAATGTTTTATGTGCTGGAGCCAGGACTACTGCTCTAGAGCACTTGATGCATATATTTTGTGGCCTTTTTTCCTCTTTCTTTTTTTTCCCTTAGAATTATGCCTCTGAAAAGGGTCAAATCAACCATTTGGAAGGGTAATTTTTCATTCTTAGAGCAGAATGTACTCCAAGAGCTGTAAAACAAACTTTGTCACCCTTTCATTAACATTTGTCCTCAAAAGATCCCTCACATTCCCTTGGCCCTAATAACTCTTATTATCCTTGAAGAAACAGGCTGAGGAAGGGAATGCTTTCATAATTCCAGAGGTGAAGTAGTAAGTTGTATGTGGTTTCCATTCAGTGACCAATGGACTGAGAGAAAATTTAGCCATGCACCCACAGACAAGCTGGACCACTCATGACTTTTGTGTGGGATTGTGTTTTTTCCTCCCTTCAATGCTCTACCCCATGTACCTGTTTCCTGGAGGCTCTGAACATGCACAGAGGTTAATTGGCTCAGTAGATTGTTTCACAGCCTGTGTGCGGTGTTGGCCTGCTTTAGCTGGGAGTCACTTTTTTCTGGTTTCAAAAAGTCCATTTTAGGGGAGTGGGATGCCTGTGGCTCAGGAGAGGCTGTTGGCTCAGGCTCTGCACTGTACCACGGCCAGGCTGTGCACGGATTGCATCCCTCTCAAATGCCTCAGTTTCCTCATCCCTTCTGGAGCAGTAGCAGTGCTGATTCATCTCAGAAGGAGCTAGAAAGACTGATTCATTAGTATTAGAAAGCACTTTGAGGTCTCCAGTAGACAGGTAAGCTACTGCCATGCTCTGAGCTGTTTTTCCTTCTCCACCCCATTTATAATGATCTGGACTCTCTTGAGGTCTGAAGTAGAAGCAAGCTGATCTTGGTACAGCTTTTGTTTTTACCTTTTATTAGCAGAGCTCTGACAGTTCAAAGGCCTTGCAAGGGCATGGAGTACATATTCTTTGTTTCTGTGGTCCAGAACAGAACTGCTTTAGACACAAAGCAACAGCCCAGGGTAATAAGAAAAGACAAAAATTTAATTAAGAAGAAAGAAGAAAGAGAAGAAGTCTTTTTTATTGCAAAAATGGAAGGGCTGAGGAGTCTTGTTGGTGTTTGTTAGTGTAGTTAGGTAGGTCTGTTATTGCCGGTCTGAGAGAAAGCTCGAAAGATTTTTAAGTTCATATAAACAACGGAAGGTTTTTAACAATTCTGTGAATCATACAATAATCCTAAAGTCTCTGGTCTGTGCTGCTTCTGTCACATTCAGAGTTGTATCTTAGACACCTGCAACTACTTTCCCTTCATTCTCCCTTTGCATTAAAGGGTGTAAATTGGCAACACTTGCATGTGAAGAAATGAGTATAAAGTTTGGAAATGGCTTCATCATTAGGTTGGATAATGTAGATCCTCTTGGAACTCCATGTCCGCAGACTGAGTGACACCAAGAGGATCAGCAAGGATCCAAGTAAGTGTGAGAAAGTCATGTGGGATCTGCTGCTCTAGCTGAATCTCTACAAATCTATGGGGCTTGATGGGATTTATCCAAGAATCCTCAAAGAGCTCCTGATGTCATTGCAAAGCCTCTCTCAATGATTTTTGAGCAGGCTTGGGAATCCAGAGAAGTCCTGGCTGGCTGGAAGGTGATGAACATTGTCCCAATTTTCAAGAAGGGCAAAAAGAAGGATCCTGGAAACTACAGACCTGTTAGTCTCACTTCAGTGCCTGATAAAGTTATGAAGAAGTTTACTTTGGGAGGTACTGAAAAGCATCTGGAAGATAAGAGGAGACTGAGGGGAGACTTGTTGCAGTCTACAATATCCTTGTGAGGGGAAGAAGAGGGGCAGACACTGATCTCTCCTCTGAGGTGACCAGTGATGGGACACGAGAGAATGGGCTGGAACAAGATTCCCAGGGGAGTGGTCACAGCACCAAGCCTGACAGAGTTCAGGAAGTGTTTGAACAATACTCTCAGGAACATGGTATGATTCTTGGGGGTGGTCCTGTGCAGGGCAGAGTTGGACTCTTACGATCCCTCTTAATTCAGCATATTCCATGATAATCTCCTTTCTCCCCACCATCCAAAGGAAGGAAAAGAAGTGTCAGGATTCATCTCTAGAGGGAAGTACAGTTCCTCCAGTTTTCTTACCTCTCCCTGGGAAGCTGAGAGGGAGAAAGAAGGAGTTGAAAAACTGGAGGATTAAAACACAGAGAAGATCAAAGTCCACTGGGTCCTCAGACCAGACACCTCCTGTTGATCTCTTCTGAATGCTCAACATTCCTGCAAGAGAGTGCCCTGAGACCACAAGGAGTGTTGAAAGTGTCTCAGTGAGATCAGATGCCTTGGGCCAGGAACATCCTTTAATTCATTAATGTGGTGCAAGAAGAGGAAAAACATTCCTCTTATGGCTTTTCTGTCCTTGTCCTTGAAAGATATAGGAGGACTCAGGTGTATAATCATGTCCACACAATGAGAGGTACATTCTGAGCAAATGTATGTCTAAATGTTCATCTCCTTATTTTGGCTGTTTATTTAGTCGCTGGTTTTTTGTCACTTTTCTTTGATCTTTGGCAAACTATATGTTTTGGCATTAAACACAAAATTTCGCAGTAAAAGTGCGTGCGTGTGCGGTGGTGGAGAAAGACATCTTTTCAGGCTAAACAACCTCTTTTGGTCTGAAAATGTTTTTCACCAGGATTTCACATCTCTGCGGAGAGTTTTTAAGGACAAATAATATTTAGGTATTGGTTTTTGATCAAGTCAAAGATAAAGAAGTGTTAACTTTCAATTGTATTGTGATCGGCATACTAGTACCATCTTGCTTTGCGATAGCTTTGGAGCACATCCTATTTTTGCAAAGCACTGGATGACTCCAGGGTTGGATACAAAACTTCAGTTGCAAGGAAGAGGAGGGAGACTGACGTGTGTATCAGACTTATGAACAGCAGATCAAAGAGGCTTGTAGCCGAAGCTGAGGCTGGGAGCACCATCATCTGCATTGCACTCCTGGGAAAATGAGTCATGGAATGACTGCGTGGGGTGGCAAGGTCTGGGGGGAGTAACTGGGATGCAACGTGAGAAAGGAATGGCTCCTGCCTCGCTTTCCGATGGCTACAGCACGCTGGCAATAACCCTTCCTGAGCTGTCTCAGCGGCGTCCCGCGGGATGAGTATATGGGTATGAAACCTGGCTGTGCAGCGCAGAAGTGGCACTTCTGTGAGGGCTGGGAGCAAAAGTACCTCCCCTGCAGTAGGTGGGGATAACTGCAGTTTTGGGAGGGGGCCCTGGTGTGCTGGCCACGCACACATCGCTGAGCTTCCCAATGGGGATTTTGAACTTTGGCTCGCTGGCGGCATCATTTCCACTGGAGAGGTTTTAAACACTGCTTGTCTTGGGCAACACCAGACAGTGTTTAATGAAGAATGAAGGAAGCAGGGTGGTTTGTGTTGTGCTTTCTGGGGGAAGAAAGTGTCCCTGTAGGAGAGCTGAGCAGCAGCAGGGTTGAGCACCACGCTACTGGTGCCAGTTAGCTAGCAGTCCCAGTGCTCAGCTTTTGACGGTGTGGGGTGCAGGAGGGTAAGTGACAACATCCCATCCATCGCTGCAGTGCAAAGACTGTGGGAGGAAGGAGAGGGGATTCACAGCTCCCCACTGCCTGACTATGACCAGCAGGAGAGATGCAGTATCCAGCCACGCTATGAATACAGAATTAGAAAGTGTGTGGGGACTATTTCAAATGCAGTTGAGTTTTTGCTGTCTGTACTTCTTCCCCAGGCTACAATACAGCTCCTTCACAGTCCTTCGTACCAACCTGCCCCTCTCCTGCTTCCCAGCAGAGCAAACACTGAAGCACAGTGAGACAGCTGGCAGGCACCCTGCTTTTCCTCCTTCCCTCCTCCTCTCCCTGCCAGTTTTGGCCTTCCTTGCACACTGTGGATGAGTTCTTTGGGGTCTTTCTTTAACTTAATGTGCGTACCCAGCACAGCACAGTGAGGGCCTGGCCCCCTGTTAGGATCTGAGTGGGTAATGATGGTTTCTGCCTCCATTTCTGCTGAGTCTGTGGGCTGCATTTTGTCAGCTGCATGCAGAGGCACCACTGCCCGTAGCTAGTGTTGTCACCTGGAGTCCACACCTGGAGCTGCTGTTGCTGGGTTGATCTGCCGTGGATTTTTTGTTTGTTTGTTTGTTCAGATAATGGAAATGTCTTAGTACCTGCCAATTATGAAAAAAAAAAGAGGCAGTCGTAATCTCCTCTCTCTTTTTCTATATCTCTATTTTTTCTCCTCTCCGCTGGGACAGAAGTAAATAAAATGCTTGATAAAATTTAGGCTTTATGTGAGTGAGAGAGATACTTATTGTGGTGAGCTGGATTGAAGAAATGAGATTTGCATAGATATGGATGGATAAAAAGAAGAGAAGATTGGGAGAAGAGTGCTTGAATACTGAATACCTGAAAATATATGGAGCTGAATGTATGCCTGAGAAAACTGTCTAGACTTCAGCAGAGTTGTATTCACTTGCATCCACTCTGTTCTTAGCCCCTTGTTTTGCTTTTAAATCACATTACTTATTTTGTCTAACTCCCCAGGTGTCTCATTTGAGGATGTTCTTTCTCATTAGGGTGTGAGAGGAGAGAATTAGTGTTCAGTGTGCTAGACATACGTCACTACTGCAGAGATCCTGTGGTGCTTAGCAGGGTGATGGTAGGGCAGTACTCTCCTAGAGACTTTGGAAAACACCCATTGCTTGTGATAATTAGAATCTGAGGAAGCCCTGAGAAGAAGCCTGTCATCATGAAATTTCCTGGGCTGCAGACAAATGGTAGGAAATCCTCAGAGTTCTCAGTTTTGCAGTCATCCTCAACTCTGGAGGAACTGAGCCACAGGCCAGAATCAAAGATCCAAGCTGGACTATGTAGCTTCCTCTTCACAGCAGTACCTGCATTTTTGAATCATATGTAGGATTATCATGGCAGACTTTGCCAGAAGCTGAAAAGATCTTGAAAAGACTTCAAGGCATTTCACTTCTTCCATGTTGCAGCTGGTACTGCATAGGCTTGGAGGTCTGACATGGAGGTTTGGGTTGGATCAGAAAATAATTAGATTCAGAAACCCAGCTGTCATGATGGTTGGGAGCAGATGTGTCAGGGAAAAGGAGGAAGGTGGCGCATTTGGGTAATCTGATCCCTAAGTCTCATCCCTAGCAATGAGAGTCAGGAGCTAATTTACTTTCTGAAGCTTTAATGTATCTTCAAAAATACTCTGTCAGTTATTGTCACAATTCTGGATGTTGTGATATGTCTCATTTCTGCCCCTTCTGGAATACTGTGAGAGTCTTCCTTTCAATTATTTCCTTTAGCTTCCAGTCCCAAAGTCTAATAATGTAACATGTGGAGAGGGGGAAAAAATTCAGAAAAAAGGTATTCCAGCACCTTTGAATTTAGCTTTTCATTTAGCTGAATGCCTTTATAGTCCTTATTTCCTAAGCTTGGACAAAAGTCTAAGCTGATGAAGAAAGGTAGCTACTTACTTTTCATGTGCATAGGTGCTCTGGAAAGCACATCTGTGATCTCTCCAGGACGGCCTGAAACCTAAGAATTCAACACATAAAGATGTCTCTTCCACCTGGCTCTCGATGCTTTGTGGCCACATCTTTGGTGCCCATAGCCAAGCAGAAAGAAGGGTTTTTTCCAGCTCAGCCCATGTCTGGGCTGCCCTGTTTGCAGTCTTTCCACATGATAAACAGGCTAATTAATTTACAGGGTAAAATGAGAAAAGGGAAAAAAAAAAAAGGGGGCACGGGGGAAAGGATCAATGGACAAATTGAAATGTCATTTCCCAGCCTGCAGCTGGACGCTGCTACCTCTCCTATCTCTCTCCCACCCTCTATTTCTTTTCTTACCCTTTTGGCTTTTTTGATTTGGTTATAAAAGGCAGGATGTAATTGGAACTGGCACTGAAATCAAACAGCACGACCTTGCCAGGTTTCTTCCACTCCCACCACACCATCCTTGCTGGCTGAGGGAAATAAAAGAGGGTGGAGGGGGAAGCAAGGGAGGGCGGCAGCGCAGAGAGTCCCCTGACAACTCGGCTGCTTGCGTGCCTGTCTTTGAAGGGCTTCTCTTCCATGCATCTCTTATTTATTTAATTTTTGTCCGAGGCAGCCAAACTGCTTTGGGGACCTGGGGGGTGACAGCAGAGCATACAAGCAGCTTTTTCTTAGGAGCTGACACGTAAAACTGCTGTGGGAAGTGAGCAACATAGTCTGCCAGCTCATGAGAGTGGTGTCAGCTTGAAGGAGCTGGGAAAACAAACCTTGATGCCTTGACCTTCTTGGCCTGTCTGGAGCTAGAAGGAGCAGTCTCTTATTTCCAAATGCAAGATGAGTGGCTCTGGCTGTGCTCCCTAATTCTGCCCTGTAGCAGCACCCTTCCAGATGACTGAGCCAAGAAAACTCATGTCATCTGTGAGCCAGGCATGTGCTGGGACTCTGATGTCCCCAAGGAGAAAGTTTAGTGCAGATTGTTTATGGCTCGTCTGCTCAAAAACAGGTCTTGTTCTTAGGAGGGCTGGTTTTTGCTCTGTGCCCCAGGCTGGGTCCTCAGTGAGCTTTTCAGAAGGGGCCCATGTGCACATCTTTTTTGCTCTAACCCTGTTCTTTGGGAAGAATTCTGACAGGCAGGGAGGTGTAGTGCATTTCCAGGGGTTTCCAAGTTCTGGAAGGGAAGGGGCACGGGGCAGCTCAGTACAATGGGAAGCAGCCCCAGAGTTCTAGTGTGGAGATGCCTGGATGCAGTGCCCCTAGAGTGGGGCTAACCAGAGCCGTGGAACAGCCTAGTTTTGGGATTGTGAGGATCTCATTGTGAGAGGCAGTTAAAAGTGTGAGCTCAAGGCACATAAAACAGCAGGGAATAAATCTACACTAAATCGGTCCCATCGTTGGTGCCCTCACACACAGCCAGGTCTGCAGTGTTAGTTTTTACCAACTGGAATAGGAAATGAGGATGAAAGCGAGACAGCAGTGGAGGAATGCTGCAGGACCTCAAGGGACAAGACAGCAAGCTTGTTTACAGGCCACTGAGAAGCTGGGTTTGGAGCAAATAGTGTTTGGTGGGATTGAAAGAGCCTATATAACAATATCCCCGTCTCCCTCCTCCATTCTGTTTGTACACTGTATGCCCATTAGATCATTCTGAGTTTACACAGAAACTGCTGAGGTTAAAAAAAATAAAAAAAGAAATATACATATTTTATAAGCCTGTATTTCTGTGTTCTAATATGAATGAAATATAGAAAATGTGAGTGAATGGAGCACCCATAGGAGAATAGGTAGAGAAGCTTGAGTCAGCAGAAGCAGAGCAGGACAGACGAGGTTTATGGAGGCCTTGATACTGCCTCGTTGAAAACAGTGATTTGTGAACTCGTGGAGATGAATAATATGGTTCACTTCAGTTGCTTCACTGCAGACTTAAGCCAAATTCCAGCATGATACTTGAGATACTTTTGGTACATAATGGGATAGGTTTTTCTTTTGGGAATAATTTGGACATGATGCTGTCTTCATTCACTGTAGAAGGGAAGTTCCCTGAACTTTAGATGGTTTAGATTCATGCCCATAAGTGAACAAAAACATCTTTAAACTATTATGTACCTTTCTCTGCTACTGCTGCTTTGTGGTGGTTTGGTTTTTTTGCAGTTAGTGTAAGTTCTTTGATTTGCCTCTTCTTTACTTCCTGTTCCTAAACAACTCTCACTTTCACATCATCAGGTGCTTATGTCTTACTGCTGTGGCTGTGCACCGTGGACTCTCCTGTATAAACATTTGCAGAATTAAGTTTTATTCCCCCAAAGGAGCACTTTCTGAAGTCAAAGAACACCCTTCTACTATGAATATCAATGTAATTAGGGAGATCTCACCCTGTGCAAAACGCTAACAGCTTTCTCCCAGCATGTAGCACTTGCTGGTAAATAAGGCAAACTGTACTTTTATGAACACCAGATCAAATTTGTCAGTGACTATGCTTTGGCTGCACTTAATTCCACTTTAATATCCACATAGTTGGCCAATTTAATTGTATGGCCAAAAAAAAAAGAAAGAAAAGAAAAAAAAATGAAGTTCAGCATTGTGGAAATATTCATAGAAACAGAAACGTAGAAATTCCACGGAGAATATTCAACATAGAAGGATTTGTTCATTTGGACAACCTTAGCAGTTGTCAGAGAGAATCAGTCTTGAAGTCCCCTGAGCCCTGATTTGACTTATCAGAATAAGCAGCATCAGATTTTCAACTGAAAAGTAAGGGAACCACTGTAGTTGGTGGAGAATATCACATATTTATTAATAATAATGATTAGTTTATTCCCTAAAGCATAAGGTAATATAGTCCGTGTCATCAGCCCTGGTAGTTTATATTTTGATGATTTGGTTCTCCATGTAAATATGCAATTCCTTGCTCCACTTTGCTAAACTCTTGGCTTTAATGTAATTTGCCAGCGAGTTCTCTTGCCTAAGTTCAGTGTTCTGTTAAAAAAAAAAAATCACTAGTAAATTTGTAATCACCACCTTTCAGCTTCATTAACTACTCATTTTTTCTTGCATTCTACAGGAAGAAAACTAGCTCTTCACCTCCATTCTCCATAATATTTGCTATTTCATAGACTTTATCACACCTCCTCTTATTTGTCTTCTCTTTGATACAAACATTCCCCCCCCCTTTATTCCTGTTTCCTGTATGCATTTTTCCACTCCTGTTATCATTCTTGACACCTTTCTAAAGAGGAGGCTGAAACAATACATTCTGACTTATCTGGCCACTAGTCAAACCATCTGGAATTTCAGACTTCACCTTAGAGGGGGAGGGAAACTGAGTGGGGGGGAATCCATCAAATAAATTGGAAAAACAAATACATTTATTGAACTCACCATCTGGTAGTGCACATTCCACCAGCAGAACAAAAAAAAAAACCCCACCAAGCTAAATTCAACGAATCAATTATTCATTGTGAATTATTCACTAGCTTCTATTCCAAACACTGCCAAGGTATGTTTGTTTATTTTCATTTGGAGTTTAAAAAAATCCATGGCAACATTGCTGTTTGTCTGTGTTCAAGCACAAAGAGCAGACCTGCACTTCTGTTCTGGATGCCTTTATTTAATCAAAGAAAAGCAACAGAACAAGAAAGAACAAAAGCAAAGTTCTCAGAAGAGAAAATAGCAGTTGTCTGTAACGTATCTCTTCACCGTGTCTGATAAAATGGTAGGTGTTGCAGGTGGCCAGATTGTTTTAGAAACACAAATGTGAAAAATGCAGGAAGAGACACTGTATCTGTTACATCTGCATTAGGGCACCACCTGACACAGACAGGGTCTGTGCCACAGCTGAAGAAAACAGGTGGATTGGTTTTTACTGGAAAGGAGCTTAATAAACTGGTGTGGCTGCAGGTCAGGGTTACTTGCACTGTCCAACTGGGGAGCAGAGGATGGGAGAAGAGAGACTTTGAGCAGGTGATACGGGAGCAGGAGGATTAGGAGCATCCCCATCTGATGTGAAGCTGCTTGGGCTCAAGTTCCTCCCTGGTTTGGTCTTTTTTTGTGGCTTCACTTGTGCCGTAAAACTTCAGTGGGGATCTGAGTAGTCCAAGGCAATGGTGATTTGTAATCTTCTCTCTGGTTTGCAAGCTTCTGCAGAGCGAGGCTGTTTGGGGAACTGGGAGAGCTGGACAGCCCTGGGTGGTGTGATTAGATCTGAGGAGTCAGCAGAAGGGACAAGGTGAGAGCTGGCTATCCACGGCCCTCATCCTGCTGCTCTATTGGAAAGCACAGCAGTAAAGGAGTTACTCTTTTTTTTTTTTTTTGGTGTCCCAACTGAGTTACTGCTAACAACTAATTAAGCCCCTAATTGAATATTGGCCAAAGGGCAGTCAGATAAGTGGTTAGGAGACAGAAGGAAATAAATATGCGCTATGACTCAAGGTTTATATTGATTGTGGGCTCCTCCAATGTAAGGTGCTAGGTGTCTGCCCTTTGGGGCAGCCAGAGATTTTTCCATATGTTTGCACACAGCCACGCACACAGCCTGGCTGCTTTGGCTACTGCTGCCTTTGGGGACCAACAGTAGCACTATGGTGTGCAAACATCCCTTTGCAGGTGCTGATCTTGGCCTCCCAGTGCAGGATTTGTTATTCTGCATCGTATGAGATATTCGGTTCTGGCTTTATGGGGGTGTCGTACCAGAGAGCCCTTTGCCTTTACCCAGGAATGAAATTATGTTATTCACTGATATATATCCAGAAGTATGGGAGGCAGAAGCTGTCGTTTGGGCACAGGCTTTACTCTTCCAATTTTTTTTCCAAATTTTGTTCCTAGTTCTTCCACATTAAAAAAAACAAAACAGAAACAAAAAAACACCTGGTCCCACCTTGCTTTCAGATGCAAGTTTTAAAATTTTTATACCCCCTGATCAGTGCCTGCCTGGTCATCAATTTTGTGCTTGCAATTAAATCATTAGCACAAAATATCCCACCATTAAGCTGTGGGCAAAAATGCTGCTGTCTCAAATTGCACCAGGATAAGAGTTAAGAATTCTTACTGATGAAGCAGTACTCTGGTTTTGAATGAATGTATGCTACCTTCTTAAAACTGTGGCCCAGATTTTGGGAACTAAGGTTAGAATATTGAAAACAGTGGCATTTCCCATCTGCTGATGTCCTCAGCTATCAGGTTGCTGTACTGAGCAGTTTACTCTGCTAGAGATCTCTACTGCTTCTTGTGGCACCGATGCAAATATATATATTCAGAAAAAGGAGAGAAAGAGCGAAGGAGAGATTGAAATTGAAAGCACACAAGATTAAAAACAAGAGAAAAAAATAAAATAGCACAAACGGAAAAGCCCAGCAAATGGAAGATTAGGGAGATTTTCCCCCCCTTAGAGAAAGTTCTTCTCTTTCATCATCTGATTTGCCTGGCTTCGGTCCAAACATTCCTCCTTCACTCTAGCAGCTGCGGCTTCTTTGTTTGTTTCCTGGTGTTCCTGTCCCCGCTGCCCTGCCACTGGTTTGCCTGGGCGAGTCTGTGGAACTGTCCGAGTGCAGGCGGGATGATGGGGAGAATCAGAGAGCGAGCCCCAGGGAACCGGCACTGCCCCGGTGGCAGCTCAGTGTGTGGCAAACAGGATCAGTGCCCACCTGTACTTTACAGGGACTGATTCCTCCCCCAGCGAGAGGTTGCCTGCAGCATAGTCCAGATCTAGGGGCTACGTGGTGTTAGGGATGGCTTCAGGAGCTGGAGGTGTTGGTGCAGAGAAGGTTGGTAAGGAGAAAGTGAGGTGGCAGAGCAGCTGAAACCCTTGAAAAGCCTTCTGCACTTCATAACTGGCAGATCAGAAACAGGCTGTATAAACTAGGGGACACAGATGATTTTGACACCCAAAATCATCTTTGGGAGAAGACGCATTTGCAAGGGCAGATTCCTTTCTCTTTGGGATTTTTGGGGAGAGAGGCTTAAAATTAATGCCAGCAATGCAAAGGCTGCCAATGTTTTTCAGCAACATCGTTCTCTAAGATACAGGGGAGTTTTGTTGGCCTTTACAAATGATTTATTCTGACAGTTATTGTATGTTCAACAATAAATTAGGTTAAAATAGACTAATAGCACATATTCACAGATGCTCTTAACAGCTCAGTAATAGATAGGAATTTCCTCTCCAACCTCATTCTCCCTCTCAAGTAAACAGGCTTTGATATGTAAGCCAGACAAAGGTGGGATCCTCCAATGGGAAGGATAGGTAGGTAGACAGGGAGAGAGCAGTCTGCAGCAAATGCCTCTCATTGCTGATATGTGGTGGCAGAGGACTGAGATCACTTTGGTGTTAATGGCAATGCAAAGCTTTCTCCCAGCAAATAATGTGTACAGTGAGAACTTGCACTTTTAGCACTTTGAATCTTTCTGGAAATCTCAAAGGCATGGCAGTTGACTCTGTTTCACAATCACCGTTGCAGCATCTGTCTCATGGGTCTCATGGCTCTCCCTGCACATCAAAGGCACCCCTTCCTCACCAAGCTGCCGTGCCTCAGGCAAACCTGTCCATGTTATCTGGTACAGTGCTGCATTGAGGCACTGCTACACTGAGTTCTTTGTGCTGCAGGTCAGCTCATAGGGTGGAGGTGACATCAAGAGGAGTGTATCCTTGTGCCCCAAGGCAGAGCCAGCTAAACTGATGCCATTCTAACCAGCTGGGTATCTGACATGCTTTCACTTTATTAAGGCTTTTGACACTGTCGTGGCATCCCCATAAGCAAATCAGAGAAGGTCAGTTGAAATACCAAAGGGTGGTTGCAACATCTCTTGTGCTCAGAGAGGAGCTAGCAACAGTTCTCTGTCAAACTGGAAAGTGTGTGGAGGGGCAGGGCTCAGTCCTACATCAATCACTGCTCAATATTTTCTTTCCCGAGTTGGATGATAGGGGTAGCAAAGAAGCTCTTATTTTTAATGTTTATGGGATTGCAGGCATGCTTGTGGAACGGGCTAGAACAAATTGCTTAAATTGCCTGAAAAAGTTGTGTCTGGAATTCGGGGAGAGCATGTGCAAGGAGATGCACTTCATCAGGGATAATGAAGTATGTGTATATGGGCCAAGGAACGGCAGGCTGAGGAGCAATCCTGTGGAAGAACATACTGCAATTATTGTGAAATGTGAAGTCAGAAGGTGCTAAACTGGAGCAGAGGTATATTTATTTAATTATTCTCATCTTTTCCCTTTTTCCTGCAGCAGCCAGGACACTGAGTATTACTTCCTGACCTGCCTCCTTAGCATCCTTGGAGTCTGGCCCTGAGTCTCTGCTATAGCCGGACAATCATGGGCACAGATAGGTGACAAAGAGTTATGGAAGGGCTGTGCTGACTCTGGGGTGCACCAGGGGCTCCAGCTTTCCCCCTTGCTCCTTGTCTAGTTCTGTGCCAACTCTGGAAGTCAAGAACCCCCATGCCATTAGCACACCAGTGGCATCAAGGAAAGAGGGAGCTAAACAAGTGGAAGAATGAGGCAGAAAGCAGCCTATCAAACTAACATGCTATAAAAACACCCCAGATGCTGTAGGGGCTGCTTCTCCATTGGCACCAGAGTACTGTGTCCACCTGTCCAAGTCCTCTGAGGCAGCACAAATGGATGTGAAGCTCTTAGGCATTGAAAGTAATCCACCTATCATCACCTCCTCTCCTCCCTTTGCCTGCTACCTTCTGTCCCCCGCTTGCCTCATACTATTTTCTTGTAAACAAAGTGGTCTCTGTTTCCTTGAAAAGCATCGAGTTGGTGGTTAGACCTGGAAGGATAATTCACAGAGATTTACTGGCTCTGCAGTTTTTCATCGTCTATTACAAATGTCTGTGAGCCGAGGGCAGTTGCCTTGACTTTACTCAAGGAATGATTGTTTGCTTACTTGTATGGCTCTTTTTGCGTTTGTGCTTTCTTTTTTCCCCCTTTCTTTCCTTCTCCCTGTTTTTTTCCCTCCTTTTTGTGTTTTTAAGTCAGTTGAGCATCAAGTATCAGAGGTTTGCTATTGAATCTACCTTAGTTGGGGTAGATCACACTCTCTTCCCTTGTTTTCATGATTTGCTGAGGATATCTCCTGTAGCCAGAGGGTGTTCTGAAGAAACCAGTGGCTTTTGCTCTCTCTGGAAGAGGAATCAATTTATGAAAATAGAACACATAAGAACATAAGACTACTTGGAACTCATTTAAAGGTTTTTCCTCTCCCCAGGCTTGTGCCCAAGTATCATTCGTAGGAAATTTGAGCATCTCTGCATTTCTTTGGCTGTGTGGGAGTTTGGAGGTAGTCTGTGTATGCCCAGTCACATCCATGCACACAAACATGTTACACAGTTAGGTGTATGCAAGTGACTTCTCTGACTGCTTTGGAACCAGAGTTGCAGTGGGAGATTTTGGGAGCTCTTTCTTTTTGCTGTGACCAGCCGTGTCTGGTGCAATATAAAGTACAACTTCCGATGCGAATGTGTGCATATGTTTGAGCTTCTTCTTTGTTCTCTGGCCTTTACCATTACGTGGGTTGGCAAGCTGGAACTGGCTTTGTGCCAGCATTTAATGGGAGCAGCTCCCAACTGCTGAACGTGAGTGCAGAAAGCAAAGGCAAAAGAGAGGGGGTTTTGATAGTGAGAGCAACCATGATTTAACTGGGGAAAATTCTTCTGTAATACAGATTCTATAACTTTCCCAACTCTGGTTATGACACATTTTAAAATCCATACTGCTGTGAAGTAGAAATTATAGCCAATTAAACAAGACTACCAAACAGAGTCTGTCCCCAAATTTTCCCTTTTTGTATTTGTTGAACTGCACAATTATTTTAAATTGAGTGTTGCATATTCATAAACCACATTTCAAACCACCCAGTCTTCTGGTTTATGTATCTAGTTGGAATATTAGCATATATTTCAGTAGCTCATTTCATTTCATTGATCCCAAAGTTCCTTACAGCAGACGTGCGTGATATTTGTACCGGTACCGAAGTGCAGCCTCCTCTGCGACAGAATATAACAGGTGTTTAACAGAGTGAGAATTTCCTCCCACCACATCAGCTAAACCAACATACAGCTGCCTCTGCTTCCACCAGGAATGGCTGGGTAGGCAGTGTACAAATACAGCATACAGCAGAGGGACTGCAGCACATCCACAACATTAGCAAATTTCTTTTCTTGGATTGCTGTTGAATCCCATCTTTGAGAGCGACCTTAGAGCCTAAGGGTCAGTCCGTGTGGGCAGGTCGTGCAGCTGTAATGGGAGATGTGGATTTTAGTGGCTGTCATTGCGGTGACAGATGGGGGTTACCCAGGCTATTGGGGAAAGCCACTCAGGAGGAGCTCAGGTGAATGAGGCCGCTCGTGAGGGAGGATGAGTTACACAGTGGGGTTAATGGGTGCTGGGATATCTTCTCAAAATCACACCTTACATGTGAGTGGTAAAACTTTCCCATGCAGGAAAACCCAAAGACCCACTCTGTGAAATGAAGGTTATCAATTGCCCGTCACTTTTTAAAACATAGCATAGGGGTTGGTAGCTCATGGAGGGGACCCTTCAAAGCTGCACTGAGCGTGTCCCTCCTAGAATTCTGTGGCAGCACTGCTGAGTTTCTGAGTCACTAACACTGTTATTTGCAGTTTCTCCCAACCAAACAGTGACAGTTCGTTTCTCAGCTCTGTTTAGCTTGTCAGCTGTGCAGTAGGGGGCTATGGCTCCTCAGGCACAGTTACTGAAAAGAGGGAAAGAGAAATCCCTTAAATTTCTATTATCTTTCGTTCTCGTGACATTTATCAAATTTTCTCTGACAAGTTCAGATCAGATGTGTTCCCCTGCCTTCCTACAAGTATCCCTCTGATGGGCAGGGAGGGTGAGACAATGGGCAGCATGTGCTCGAAAAAAAAAGGGGAAGGTGTTGTATGAGGGAGGAGGAGGTGAAGGAAGAAAAAGATTCACTAAAAAAAACTAGAAATAAAAATAAAATTTAAAAAGGCCCCAAAGCCTACAGAAAGAGAAAAGAGATAGAGAAAGAGGCAGGAAAATAAGGAAAATAAATGGTTTAAGATTGTTTGAAAGACTTATTAAGCCCACACACTAGAGTCTGCAGTCTTTAAAATACCTGGAAAAACAAGTGTTGTCTTTACTGTTGTGTCTGCGAAGATTCTTGTCACACAGCTAGTTCTGCATTTTCTGATCCTTAGTTTTTTCCTGCATTTCTCCACTATCTTTTTTTCTTTTTTTTTTTCCCTATAGCTACTATCTGCCTCAATCGTTCTCTTTTGTCTTCAGGAGTGTTTTTTCTTTCAATTCCTTTCTCTCTGAGTTCTGAGTTTGGAAGGGCTACAAGAGGTTTCTTCCATTTCCAAGACAGATGGACAGCCACAGTAGAACATGCCCACCCACCTTCTCTTTCTTAGGCCATGTCAGGGGATGTCCCAGGAGGAGAAAGGCAAAGGGAGATCTGAACTAAACTTCCAGATCCTTCTGCATCTTTTTACCTTACAGTTTGGGATCATGGTGCTGAGCGAATTCATAGTGGTCTCTGCCTCCATCAGCTGCATAGTTTAACTGCCTGTTCTCAGGGGGTCATTTAAGGAAGACCACCCATTAGGGAAAGAGGGGTTACATGGGCAAATCAGTATCTCCCTGGCTGTTTTAAAATGCTTTTTCCCAGGCCTGTGACACTTGATGGCTTGGTCCATGCTGGGCACTGGTAGCACGTTCTGCAGGATGCTGGCACCACCACTGCAGGGGCTCTGTCTAGAAACCATCTTTCTTAAAAATCATTGCAGCTCCAGCACACTCAGCTCTGCTGACACATGGGCATTCACCAGCTGGTACAGGCAGTGGCTGGTATCTGTCATTAATTTCAAGATAGGAACAGATCACAGCTGCCCTGTCCTGAGCTCCCATCTCCACACAATGTGCAGACAAAGTTTCATAGCAAGACAAAGCCACGTATGCCAGAAAGTTTAGGGTCTGCTGGCCACATAATTTTGTACAAGAAAAGTGACTGAAAAATCCACTGGGATGAGCACAATCTGACTGAGCAGAGCTGTGCTTGCTAATGACATTGATGAGTTTTGCTTGTGGATAGCAATGAGCCACAAACTTTTACTCCCAGAAGTACAAATAGTCCTTCAGCTGCTCTTTGGTTTGTATTTCTGCTAGGCTGGCTGCTGCACATGCTTTTCCTCTGCCATGCATCTAGTTTCTCTCTGTGTCAGAGGGAAAGCTCTGAGGGAGTGCTGCATACTGGATTGGTAGCATCTGCCATCTTTTCAAAAGATGTGTTAGAGAATCTTGATGTTTTGCACACGTTTGTGTGGGCTCTCTGTGGCTGAAGGAATATCATGGTGGTTGCCATCTGCCCTCAAAGTTCAGAGGCTGGTTGAAACACTGCCAAATATCAGGGAGTTTTCAGCATTAATCAAGACATCTCTTGGATCTGGAAATCAGCAGAGAACACACGTTTCTGGGAGATTTCCCTTATTATTAGTCAGAAAGCAACTTCTCCATGTGGCTTAAAACTGTGGAAATGTTTGATAATGAGTGGATGGAAGTCATGAAAGGTAGAATTAATCAGGTTTGGGATTCCTCTCGTTTGGAGCAAGAAGGTTCACAGGTGGCTGGTTCTTTTTTTCACCTGAATCACCCTGGTAATCTGGAAATGTCTACAGATCCATCCTCTTTGGCACTTATTATCAGACATGAACAGGTCTGTGGTAACGGAATGACTGAAAGAGAGCATGAACTGGGTAGCTCAACTCAGGTCTCTGTTTCAGGCTAAACGTGACGCAAATGGAAAAAGCCAAAGATACAGCCATTCATTGATTCCCTGTGCTTACAGATATCTGCTCAAACATGCAGCATTTCCTTCTTGATAGCGTTTCTGTTGCATGTTACTGTCCATCTGCAAGGAGATTACATATTTAGCATCTGTCTACCCATCCATCAGCATTACGTTTCTTAAGGCACCCGTTAATGTTGGGTTTCAGCATCTGTCTTCCTTGCCACCTGCTCTCTGCGTTCTGCATCTTTTCTGACAGAAAATTCCCTCTCTGTAGTGGGTATTTGCTCTCTTGTGTCTCGGTTCAGGTAGAGACTTGCTGGGTCTCTTTCATGGAGATTGTTTTTCTTTTCTTTCTCTCTGCAGTGTTCCCTGAATGTAAAATAAAAGTGAGGCTGGTTGAGACGTTTAGCCTGGCTGCTGGAAGATCCAGGCATGACTTGCAGCGTGTCACTGTTTCCTGATGGCATAGGACAGCCCACTTTTGCAATTACACACAGTACCAGCAGCATGTCAGAATCCTGACTTGTACAGTGTCCCAGTTCAAACAGCTTACTTGTGATTAAGAAAGATGTTGGCATTTTCATTATTCAGAAGTATTGAAAGAGTCGTCCCAGTATGTGGAAAAGGGGCTGACTTGGATACCAAAGCAATGTATAGGTGAATGTCTTGACCTTTTAACTGCCAGACTATTTTAGCCATGCAGTCAGGTGGAGAATTAAACTGCTGAATCTACCAGGACTTGTTACCTACAGAGACTAAATTGCTCTGTATGGAGCTGATGTACCCTGGAAGCTCAGGGCAATTAACTGTGCATAATGAGAGTCACAAGTTCTCAAGGCCAAAGTGCGCAGCTGCTTCACTCTCGGAGATCTTGGACACTCCACAGGGCCTGACCTTCACTCTTAACTTGAGCATCACCCTTGGCATGTAGATAAACAAGAGGCTGGAGTAACTGGGATGGAAAATTGTGGTAAACACTGTACAGTTTTAAAGCTCTGCTGCTGCTGAATGCCTCAGGTTATGGGAACAGCATAATTGTTTTGACTCTTTTTTTTCTCTTGTCATTAAAAAGAAGAAAGTTAGAATCTAAATGCAGTCTGTCACCTGTCCCTAGCTGAAACACTAGCTTACTGTGTGTCTTCTAATGATACTTAGAAGCCTTGGTGTCATTATTAGCAGTGTACAAAGATATATCAAAGAACTGGTCCTTTCCCCAGAAAGCTTGTGATCTGAAGTCCAGATCCTACAAAGCATTAAGAATCTGCTTAGTAGTGTGTTACAATTATAACTGATAAAAAATGCTGTTGTGGAAAATGAAGTTCCCGAATATCAGCCAGGAACCCAGGCTACAGAGCCCTCTAATAATACACAGTAAGAAGAGTTCCAGAACCAGCAAGTTTACAGTCAAAATGTTGAGCATTGACCCTCTGTTGGATTTCTTACAGTGCATACAAATTCAGTGCCTGTGTAAGGCTTTGCTGACACTGTGCATAAAATGAGGAAAAGATAAGAAATAGATACAACAAAGATA
Source organism: Machaerirhynchus nigripectus (assembly GCA_013397975.1). Taxonomy (NCBI): domain Eukaryota; kingdom Metazoa; phylum Chordata; class Aves; order Passeriformes; family Dicruridae; genus Machaerirhynchus; species Machaerirhynchus nigripectus. The sequence goes on along the minus strand of VZRQ01001827.1, from coordinate 1,985,056 downwards.
TAGGTGGAAGCATAAGGTAACAATGTAATGTAATATTAAGAATATAAATCTAAGATAGAATTGAGAATATTCCAAGAGCTTGGGTTTTTTCTGCAACATTAACTTGATTGCATCGCACACTAGAATATATATAGGTTCTCTGTTCTTATTTTACCTGTGAAATGTACAGTTTCATATATAATGTGTGATAAATAGGATGTACAATGGCCTGGAATCAATGGTGCAGGAGAAACTTTAACATATGGAATGGCTTGACTTCTAAGCTTGATTTCTCAGTCTTAATGTTTTAGCAATGCTGAGGTTTTTGTACTGTAGATATGTTTGCATGCATGTGCCCTTCTGAAAACTAGGTGAAACAGAAGCCAAACTTAGCCATGCAGTAGTGGTGTCTTTAAAAAGAAAGACCTAACGAGCTTGTTGCAAAGCCCATCTGTTTGACAGGCCATTTGTTGAGTGCTAGTGCAGCTGGAGTGGGATTCTCTCCGATGGGAATAGATGGGCAGGCTGATAATTTTTATACGGGAGAGCTGAGTCTGTGGGGAAAGAAAAATGTTTTTGCATTAGTTTTGTTACCTTTTTGTTGCCCTATTTGTTAATAGTGGGACTTCCTTGGGGCTCTTTTCCTATTTCAAAATTGAGATAAATAAAGAAAAATAGGTATTTTTCCCCATAACCTTGGGGATAAACTGGCCTGACTCTGTAGAATGACAGAGATTTTCTCCTGTGGAGTGGAGAGTGCTGGGGTTTAGAACATGTTATTTTAGACAGATATCTATTTGGACAGAGTGAAAAACCTGAAGATGATAAATGGCCTGTATTTGCACATTTCCCAACTGAAATGCTAACATTACTGGAGGCCCATTTCCCAAATCTGATCTGAAAGACATGCTTCATACTTATGTCTCTTCCTAGTGCTTTTATACCATCATAAAGACTTTAGTATCCCATCAAGACATATTAACATTTTTCCTTGAGCTGGGATGGTGTGAAAGTGGCTTATTTTCCAAAACTCATCATGCCATCTCTAGGTAACAAAGAAGTCTCATATATCCTCACTTTCAGTCCTCTTAGAAGCTCAGGGCATGAAGAAGGCTTGATGTGACAGTCAAATAGGTAAGAACTCTGATGAAGTCCATGAAAATACAACCTAAGGCTCTCAGGGAAAAATAATTTTTACCACTAGTGCCCTTTCCCAGTGTGATGGCCACAGCAGAGTTTTTGTTGTCTCCTTTCTTAAGGAAGGAATAATGGAGTGACAAGCAGGTATAGGAGTGGAAGGTAACAGATGATACATGGAAGCATTATGTATGAACATGAACATAAATATATGATGGAAAACATTGCATAGCCCCAGTCAATTTTTCCCTCTCCGTCCTTCTTTCTGTTTCAAATCAGATAAATTAATATTTTATTTTTGTGCAGCTGTAGGGGAGATATATTATTGAAGGGATCAGGGATCATGTTTTCCCAGAGTCCCTCCCTCCCCATTCCCTGGTTTTCTGTGGTATATTAAGGCAAGTTTAAAGAGAAAAATAAACAATGACTTCTAGGGTTGGGGTTGTGGAAGTTCCGAAAATTCCACCCAAACACTCATGGAAAAACCCTCTGCAAGGTTTCATTTATGCCTCAAGTCCTTCTTGTCTTACTGTACTCAACATACTTGTCAATAAGACTCCCATTAGACAGGGACATCAAGTTTGGCCCTTAATAAGTTACACAGATGCCCAGGGTCTGGCTATGGTGAGAAGAACAGTGTGTTGCTCAGAGGCCTGCCTGCAGTTTCGGGTTCTGCATCTGAGCATGTCTCAGGATCCCTTCCCAAAGCAATGCTTCTCTATTTGTGTAGCATGCTGTAAAATACATGCATGAAAAACTCTAAGGAAAGAAGTGTATTGTGGTATTGCAGTCTTGGGCATAGCAAAATTTGCTGCTCATTTGTGTTGGGTTTGTTTCTTCCTTTTATTTTCTGGAGCAGACCTGAGGGTTTCTCATCCAGGGAATTAGGATTATTTCAAGTGCACTGAATCCTAATCGATTCAGCAGATATTTTTGTGATTTCAGTCTCACAGAGGAGACAGGGTGACCTAAAAGTTTTGGATCCACACTTAAATCTGTCTATACTGTTCCTCAATAGGACACCCTGGCCAAAATCTCCAAATACAAGATTCTGCTCAGTCCTGTTAAAAACCCAGTACTCTTCAGCCTGCCAGAGTATGAAGGTGCTGATGAGTCTGATGAAGTTTAAAATAGCATTTGAAAACAGATGAGTTATCATTGAAAACAGTTAATGAGACAAGTATAGGGGGCATGAGCAGCTCTGTTTTTCTGTCATCTCTGTGTGAATCTCCAGGTAAGATATTGCAGAGATTTAGTGCCATGACACAGAGATAACGCATATGTTTAGGTCATGTTTTTTTCTGGCATTTCAGAGGCCAGTGTGTTGGGGTTTTTTTTCCCTTGAGGGTCTCCTGGCTGTTGCAAATGTCTTTTAGGAAAAAAATGCTGGGGAGAATAAACAGATCCCACAGGCTGATCTAAAAGATATTCCTTTCTGGTTTTTGCTGATGGTGGAAGGGGATGTATTTGAGAGTGGGGGCACTGGAGGCAGCATGGCCATTTGCCTGACCCCCCAGGAGTTCAGTGAGAAGCTTTATCATCTCGTGGTGTGCTGTGAGGCGTTTACTAAGTCCTGTGCAAAATTGTCACTTTCAGTGCGGCGAAGGTGTTGGCACTGGTTAGAAACACAGAGCATCATCCTCCATGAAAATCATGCATGTAAAGCCTTGCCTTAGGCCCTTCCAACCTCCCCCTTCTGCCCCTGGGGCTGCCCCCCCACACCATGACCCCTCTGCTTGTTTCATGGCTGAGAAGACACACGCAGCTGTAGGAGAAATTTGCATCCTCCTCTCTGTCCTCCCCCTTCCCAGCCACTCAGAGAAAGAAAATTCAATTAAGCAAGTGATTTGCTGTTGTGTTTAAGTTACAATAGTAGTAATCACACCAATTATAGAAATCAGGTTGGCAATCATGGACCCTGCCCTCTGCATTGCTTATTAACTTCATTCCAGTGTGTGATTTCCCTCCACCCCACTGAAACTGGTGAATGTCACCTGTGTATGTCCCTGCTCCTCCAGGGTGTAATAGCATCTTTGAAACCTAACAACCAATTGCTGCCCTCATACATGCAGTCAGATTTATCCCTACCTCTCTCTATTACAATAATGAGTGGGTAGCAGATGTAGTCAAATGTTTTTGCAGTATTCTCCCTCTGCCCTCCCTCCCTTTCCCTAGCAAGCAGTAGTTTGAATCTTAAGCAGTGTCTTGGATTACTTAGTGGAAACATTTCCCAGGCCCAGGGGGAAAATAGTTACACAACTGCCTAGGATCTTTTTTTTCCATTTTCCATTTTTTTTCTTCTTAATCCTATCTTTCTTTCTACTTGGATGAATCTTCTTTAATTATTTAAACTGTACAACAAGAAGCACCATTAAATATGATGACAGATGTCTCCCTCTGTTCCTGTTCTCCCATCTCCAAGATTATCAATGGAAATCCCTCCACAGGCAAAACATTACTTTGTTGCAGGGAAATTTTACCGTATTTTTTCCCCTTCTATTGCTCTTGTGAATGTAGGCAGGTTTCTAGGTGACTTCCTTTTGTTGCCTCTTTCTCCAGCTCTAGAGCCAAAGAGGTGCGAGATCCAAAATACATTTGACTACAAAAATTTTTGAGAAAGAAGCTGTTGGTCCAGTTTCTTTGGCCCAGGCAGGAAATCACACCTCTTTCTGCCATGAACTGCTGAGATGCTGTATTTCAAACATGGGGCCCTAGCTTTGGGATGCAGCAGCTGTTCCAGATATCCAGGTACCCTCCAAAACCAGAAACACTCAAATCACTGTCTTCTTTCCATAAAATTGGTTGTTGCTCAACTGTACATATGTATGAGCTAAGGGTGAAATTGGGTTGTGACATGTTGAAGGAATGAGATGAGGTGATGAATGAGATTAATCTCACACTACTTTAAAAAGATTTCAAGTTCTTTGAATTAAAGTGCCAGTGAAAGAAGAAACAGAATTATGGTTCTTCTTATTGACACTGTTCCTTTTTGCTGCTTTGCTCAATCCCAGGGCTGGGAGATGATCTCACATCTCAGGGCCAAACTGAACTCCAGCATAAGGGGTTAGAGAACTCCACAGAATCACAGAATGGTTTGGGTTGGATGGGACCATTATTTAGGTTAACACTGTTGCCACTTGTCCTGTCGCTGCAGACCCTGATGAAAGGTTGCTTTTCATCTTTCTTATAAGCACCCTTTAACTATTGAAAGGCCACAATAAGGTCTCCTTGGAGCCTTATCTTTTCCAGGCTAAACAAACTGAAGTCTCTCAGCTGTTCTCCGTAGGAGAGGTGCTCCAGCCCTTCTTGTGGTCATCCTCTGGACTCAGTCATACAGATTCGTGTCTTTCTGTGCCAAGGACCCCAGAGGTGGCTGCAGTACCCCAGCTGGAGTCTCATGACAACAGAGTCAAGGGGCAAAATCACCTCCCTTGCCCTGCTGGTGACACGTTTTTTGATGCAGCTCAGGATGCAATTGGCTTTCTGGGCTGGGAAAGCACACTACTGGCTCCTATTTAATATTTTTTTCACCAGTATCCCCATGTCCTTTTCCACAGGGCTGCTCTCAATCAATTCATTCTCCAATTTGTATTCATACTCAGGATTGCTCTGATGCAGTTGCAGGACCTTATACTTGGTGTTGTTGAACTTCATAAGGCTCTCATGGGCCCACTTCACAAACCTGTCAAGGTCCTTGTGGATAGCGTCCCTCAGTTTCCTGTCATGTACAAACTCTCTGAGGTGGACTCAACCCCACTATGTCATTAATAAAGGTGTCAAACTGTTCCAGGCCTGATATGGCCCCTCGAGGAACATCACTTGTTACTCATCTCCATTCGGACCACTAAGTCATTGAGTGCAACTTATTCCATCCATCCTTATTCCAGTTCCTTATCCATCTACTATTCCATCCATCAAACCCATATTGTTCCAATTTATCAACAGGGATGTTGGCCTGAACCATGTCAAAAGCATTACAAAAGTAAAGATAGATAACATCAGTTGTGTCCATCAAAATGTTATCCTGCCTTGTCTAGTGCACAGCTGCTCCTCACGCCACCTCCTGTTGTACTCCTGCCTTTCCCAGTGCATCTGGGTTGGGCATTCTTCAGTCATTCGTGGCATTTGCTGCAGTCCAAAAAAGAGGCTGTTAGGAGGATGTTAATTTAGATGCTTGCTCAAAAGTCAAATTAGCCTCTCACATCTCTGCCTTTTTGCGATCACTGTTTTTCCTGTGGTTGGTCTGCTGTATTATTTACACTTTCCACAAGAGAGGTGGTGAGCCATCTGGATTTGGTGCGCAGCCAAAGCTGGTCAGATTGTCCATAGAATTAAGATAGAGCTGCCATGTATTGGGAATATCAAGCCCTTTAACAGGTATGAGAGCAGCTCTGGAGTGGCGTTTTCCCAACATGCTGTGCCTGGTAAATTGGGCAGCACTGAATCATTTAAGGGACACATTTTGTTATGTCTCTTCTCTATAGATGCTACAGCTCTCTAAACAAGCTCATTACAACTTTGTGATGTGATTGGCTCAGTGTGTTTGTGCAGCAAAGTTGGGACCTGGCCACCCTAGTAACTTTGGGGTTTGATGTGGTGCTGAGTGGTGCATCCATGTCATGTCACTCCTTTTCCACCTTGAGCTGCTGCTGTGATAAGGCCCTGCCTCTTCCCTAGCATGGCTCAGGCTGTCTCCTGAGCAAGTTGATGGAAAGGCTCAGTCGCACTTCTTGTCAGCTAGGGGAGGATCCTGTCTAACCAAGAGTGTATCTTGAGAGGGAACCAGTGCAGAAGTAGTAAATTGGGCCCTAGAAGTTCAAGCAAATGGTTATTCCAATGTTCTCTCCTTAGGTTAGGTTTATTTTTGTATCCCACACTGAGAGAGAGCCGCTCTGGATGCCCCAGGGCACGTGGGCAGTGACAAAGGAGAGCAGCCCCCAGAATAGAGCTCCCTCATGGAATGGTCTGCTGCAGTGATGAAGTGGCCATTCTCCAGGGGTGCCCCAGCTTGATGTCCTGTGCTGGGATGTGGGCTGTAGTATTACCTCCTGCAGTGGGCTGAGTGCCTGCATCTCAGGGTTTGACAGCCGTGCCGGGCCAAATGCCTGGCTGCACTCTCCACAATCCCCGGGGCAGGCACAGGCTGTATAATCGGACAGACAGGAGTGGTTTAATCCTAGAGAAAGGAGCAGATGGGGAAGGGAAATGGCAGTGTTTCAGGATGTGCAGGTGTTACCTGCCACAGTGCCACTTTCGGTTGGCTGCACAATGAGGTTTCTCTGGTCTTCCTGCCACCTTGGCTGGCCCATGGGCTGAGGGACCTTCCAGCCCTGTGGCAGGTGGAGGAGAGGGGGGCCACTGTGTCCTGGCCAGACCCCTGAAGCTTTCATTCCTGTGTGTTTTCCTGTCCTGACTCCCAGCCACGTGTAAATCTTCCCTTGCTCTTCACCTGCCAGACCCCAGGGCAATGAAGGATCAGGTGGCAGGTAAAGTAATCAATCTGGAGGGCTTTTAGCAGCACGTCCTGCCATCGTTTGACAGCGCATCTCTGTCAAGGAGACTGTGTCTTTCCTTGATCAATAAATCAATCTGTCCTTTTTTACCTTTGTGCACCGGCATGTCAGTCATTTCATGCCATGGACAATGCAGAGCTGGCACTGAAGTGGTGTGGTAAACATTGCCTCCTGCCGAGACCCCTCAGGGCTGGATGTAAGTCCAGGGCCTCTACCCATACCCATGTAGCTAGGGATGGTGCCAATCCACATCCCTTTACCTGCCTGGGTGGTATCTGCTTTCAAGGCAAATCCTCTGTCAGGATGTCTCTGTGATGCGCCTGAGTATTTCCCTGAGAAGCCTTGGGTTCGTGTCCATGTAAGCCACAGGACTTCATTTTCGTCAGGTGTCACTGAGTCAGACATCTCTCCTGGCTCTCTGCAGCAGGGCAGCTGCTCTCTGCCGGCATCTCCCCTTGCATCCCTTAAGTTCTCACTTCCATACGCCAGAAAAGTTCCACGGCTGTGCTTGGGGGAGAACAAAGCACGGTCTCCCACGGCGATTGTGGGCGGAGGCTTGGAAGACACTGCTAGACCTGTGCCGAGTGTGGGCTGGGGTGGGGTGCCGAGGCTTGGTGGGAGAGGCTTGCTGCTGCCGGCCTGCGGCTGGCCCCGCATGCAGGTGAATGCTGCACGCAGGGTGGGCTGAGCTCCTGGTGCCTGGCTGCTGAGGTTTGTAGAGACACAGCTTGTGTCAGCCTCAATCTCCAATTTATCTCCTCCTGTTCGCGCTGTCACAACTCCTTCCTGAGAATGCAGAGTGAAGAGGGCAGCAGCGTTGGGTAGAGAGGGACTGACAAACAGCTGGGGCCTCAGAGCCGAGGTGTGAATGGTGCCTGCATGCCGTGACATCTTTGCTTGTTTTACCAAGGCGTCACCAAAGTCAGGGTGCTTAGGAATCTCAGTCGGTAATATCAAAGTGAAAGGCTGTGTCTCTTTCAGCATCTCTTCCACAAAATTGAGACGTGATTATCTGAGACTAGAAAACAGCTGGTTTGGATGTATTATGCTAATTTAGGGCATCTTCTGTTGTTTTATTGCTCCTGGCTCTTTTTGGCAACCAGCTTTGCTTTCTCTTAGCAGCTTTTTCCCTAAGATCTTCAATTGCAAGTCCAAGGTGTACTAAAAGGGACCCTGGTGGTTGGATGCCATAAAAATGCCTCAGCTTGGTCTTGGGAATTCCTTGTGTTAGCTTAGAAACACTGGGAAACATTGAAACCAAGGTATCAGGAGACTGGAAGTTTCCTGCTGAAGTCATAAGGCGTCCCTTCAACACACCAGAATCATCCAGGAGCCAGCACCAGACTGCAACCTATATTATCCTGTCCCCTACCTTTATGGGTTAACAACAAGATCAGCTTCCCTCTCTAGACATGTCTAATTGTATCCTTAGGCTATCATGACTATAACTACACTGCTACACTAATTAGGCTTACGGTTCAACATCTTCCTTAATTTCTCCTTTCTTTAATTTCTTTGAAACGTTTTAGACAGCCATCCTAACTTAACCAGTCTTTCATCACCTAACATCCTTCATCCTTTCTCTCCCTCTCCCCTGGATGCAGCTGTGGAATGCCAAGCTGTGGAATTACAGCTCCTCTACAGCTGGTGGCTGGTGGAGCACCTCCTTCCGTTCAGGCACCACGGGAGCTGCAAACAGAGCATCNGACAGCTGCAAAATTCCTAGATGACCCTGGATTTGTTCTCCTCTTAATTGCTCTTACTTCTTTTTGGAGGTCAGGCCCTGCCATCCGTTGCCAGCTCCTCAGAGAATTTAGAGAAAAATAGGGACTAGTGGCTTAAAATGCGGTTCTTGCCTAAAAAAAAAAAAAAAAAAAAAAAAAAACCAAAAAAAAAATTCCCAAAAAAANAAAAAGGAAAAGAAAGAAAAAGTGTCTTGATAAAAATAGCCTCTTCCTCTTCTGTTGCTCTGATTTCTGTGTGACTCCAGGTCAGTTTGCTCACTCACAGATGGAAAAAAAAGTTTTTGCCATTTCTCTCCTGTTTCCCACAGAGCTCCAGGAGAGAAACCTGCAGTTTCTCAGCAGGATAGCTAACTAAAGTCTAAATGAAAAATTGGGGTTGTTCCTGGAATTGAGGGGTGGGGGGAAATCCCCTAAGCAATAATTTAATCCATATATCTTTTCTTAGATCTGCATAGTGGACAATAAGACTGAAGAGTGACCAGCAAATTAATCCCTTCAGTAGGGCACATCAGGAATCAGACACTGTGATAACACAGCTGTATGTAACTATGTGCAAGGAATTTCTTCAGGAAACTGTTCTTAAATATTTCGGCCAACAAGATACTTCCCAGGTATTTACAATGTGAGCATCCTTACATTGTAAGGTCAGAGTCAGACAGGGATGTTTTGCCACATACTGCCTACCCCATAATGTCAGTATGTAGGGTGGTTTGTGGGGCTAAGAAAATATTGCCCAGCTTTTCCATCTTCTGCCTGCCACAGGCCAGCCCCTCTTTTTCCCTCTTTTGGTGTGCTCAGGGAAAAACACAGCTTTCCCTAAAGGGTTTTTCCTTTTGAAGGTATGAAATGTTTTTCCTTCTCTGACTGCTGTAATTGCTGTGAACGGTTGTTTTACATGGGGGCTGCTGTCTGCTCGAGGAATGTTTTAGAGAAAGGAAAACTTCAGATCATCAGAAATAGGCTGCAGACTACGTTAACAAAGTGTGCAAAATCTCCCTGCTCCAGCACATCCCATGTGCAAGAAACAAAAAATACCTCAGGTTGTCTGTCTGTTAAGCTTGCACACACATCTCTTCTGCACACATCTGCATATGGGGTGTTATGTCAGGAGGGTGCCCTCAGAGTCTGGGTTTGAAAGTCCTAAATTCCCAGCTCTGTGCCTCCCTCTCCTCCTTCCCTCCCTCCCTCCCTTGGCTTGCTAAGACTTGCTAAGGTACCTTAATGCAGGGACTCCCAGCCTTGTGAAGCAGTTGGCTTCATGGCTGGGGGTGTCTAGGCCTTCCCAACTTTCTGCTGGCATTTGGATCTAGCAGCACCTCTGCTAACCTCTCTCCTGCCCAGCCTGAGGGCCTCAGGAGGGGGTTGTCCCAAAGGACAGGCAGAAATAAGCCCTCTGCCATCCTGATCAGAGCCTTAGAGCCTCTTGAGAGAGAAGGAGAGATCACAGCCAGGTTTTCTCATGGATTTGTGTCTGGCTGGTCCCTAGGGCTGACCTCAGGTGGGTGCTGCAAGCAGAAAATATTGAAACTGAGACCATGCCCCCTTGACATCCCACGGCAAGTCTACTACACTGCACGTAATAATCCTGGTGCAAGGTGGCTCTCAGTTCATCCTGCCCACCTTTGCCATCTCTGTTAGGTACCAAGCACTTCTTCACTTTCTCTCCTAGGCAGTGCTGTGGCTGCTGCCAGGGCTCCCCAGAGGTCACTGCACCTTTCTGCCAGGTGAAGGAGAATGATCCCACTGCCAGTATGGGTAGCAGCTCCAAACCATCCTGTGTCACACTGGGACCATGCTGCAACTCAGAAACTGGAGATGAGCATAATGATAACTCTCATTCCCTGCTGTGCCACAGGTGTAGAAGAAATAGTTAAGCCAGCCTGGGGCTTAGGGATGTCCCCATTTTCTGTTCCTTCCTCTGCCTGCCCTCCTCAAATGCAGAGCTTAGAAGACAGGGAGGAAGGAAGCAAAAGCTCTTTCCCAGTGAACTATGCAAGTCTGCTATCTGAGGGGCTTCAAGGGCAGCTGCCAGCTATAGTAAGACTTGCAGGAAACTCACAGGAGTTGGCTGTAGGCATGTCAGATGATGTAAGGAGAAGGGACTCACTGATGTATACAGAAATAGAAGTCACCAGGCCAGCTGAGGAGTTGAAGAGAGGGAAAATGTTGCTTACTCACAGGAAAAAAAAAAAAGAAAGGGGTGTGTGGTGTGTTTTATAATATTTGAGAGGAATTGTCTACTTTCCTATTCTTTCCCTATTCCTGTTTTTCCAGACTTTTTTAATTGGTGGAAGTCACCCTTCATGCATCCCTAGATTACCAGCTCACAGGCACTTGAAAGTCACAGTGCCCTGAGACATGATGGTGTCCCTGACACTGGGGCTTTTCCAAAAGTGAAAACTGACTCCAAAAGAAGTGTGGAGAAGGATTTAAAGCTGTTGTGCTCCCTGAGTCCCAAATCCCTTTTGTGGTTTCCTGCCCCAAATCTTGTGCATGGGTGGGCCCTGTGGGCACCGGGGTCAGTGGGACTCTGCCATCCCGCCTCTGACATGTTTTGTATGTAGGATCTCTTGAACTACAGCATGTGCAAGGTGAAGGAAAATCTGACCCCGTTCCACAAAAGGAAGTTTGTCATCCCCGTTGTCCCATTTTTCTCACCCATTCCTGGGGACCCTCCTTGCAACTCCCGTCAGCTTTTCTGATGCTCTCAGCACCAACAGCCGTCTCAGCAGTAAGTACACAGAGACTTAGTGACCAGGCTCAGTCTGGCCTTGCCCACAGCACACGCTTGCTGACCCTCATCCTGTGGCCCTCTTGTCCTGGGGCCACTCGGCCAGCCCCATGGAAGCAGGTGGGGTGGGGCGAGCTGGTCCTGTCGTGGGCTGTTCGGAGCTCAGGGGAGCACCCCGGGCCAGGCTGCAGCCTGTCCTGGCAGCCACCCCTGCCGAGGGCCGTGACAGTGTCCCCTCCGCAGGGGCAGCCCGCCTGGCCGGAGTGTGCCAGAGGGCGCAGGGCTGAAGGGATGCAAAGGTGACAGAGAAAGCAAGCGCAGCAAAAGCAGGGAACAAGCGCTGACTGCAGATGGATTTTGCCCCCTTCTGTCAGCATCCTGCAACAGACCGGCGCTGCTGCCTCGGGCCGGCGCTGCGCTGCCGAGCCGGGTGAGCGTGGCTGTACAGATGCTGTCACAGCCGCAGGCAGCCTCTCCCCAGCCTCTTGCTGCTTACAGGCGGGGAGGCTAGGAATTATGACAGAAGCCTCTGGGCTCGGCTTTAAAGCCACACGATTGTGCCATAAACAGGGGTATTTTATTTTCAGGTCAGAAGATAGTGGTCTGGGGCAGGGAAGCTGGTGGGGGTGTGGGAGGAATGGATATTTGCAGAAACAAGGGAGTCACATAGCTGAGGGGCGACTGTCAGTGTCTGAACAGGCCTTGGAAGATGGCAACATATTTTTGCCTACAGATTCACTTGTGAAAATCTGCTGCTTTCTTAAATATTGTCAGTGCCTGAGCATTTGCCTCACAGGAACACGGCGGCAGGATGCACCAATAGGCCCAGTCTCCTGGTGGATAGGAAAAGAATGTGGAGCCTCTAAAGCAGTATCTGTGGTTGCACTGACCTCTTACCCTACCCTGGCCTCTTGTACCTCACATACCAGCAAAATTTGCAGTTGCTGTCAGATAATGGCCATGCACAATTATGAGATAAGCCTCATCCTAGCGTTCACTGAAGTGAGTGTTAGGCAGAGAGGATGTCAAGAGAGCAGGCAGGGGAGAAGGAGATGTGCCTGAGGGATGCTCACTATGTCCTGTGCAGGAGAGAATGGGGAGTTGTGCAGTTTTGCTGGTGTGTGTTATCCCCCAACCAGTCTGCCTGGATGGTTTTTGCTTGAGGAATTGCATTCCTCAGGCCTTGGTTCCAGAGGCACAGGACAGCTTTTTCTTCCATTATTTTGATGTTTAGCATTAGTTCTGTGCTGTAGTAGGAAGGTTTTAGTTGCTTTATAAATAATCCCTTTCTCTCCAGCATGACCTCTGTGCAGGCTCTGTGTGTGCTGCTAAGCAGCTACATGAGAGGTGGTGGCTTTTCCACGACTCCAAGGCACACAGGCTTAGTGGCATTTCAGAGCCTCCTCATGGATGTGTACTCAACAAACATTTCATATGAGGGCCCAGAGAGCTGCCCAAGGTACAATGATTCCAGTGGTGTGGAATTTCCCACTGATTGCCCAGTCATTATTTTAATGTCACTCTGACCCAAATGAAATTTTGAAGCCAAGGCAGACCTAGGAGGATGTGTGCTTCAAAGTCATGTTGACCCCTGTGCTCCATCACAGCTGAAAACCAGGTCTGCTGGGCAAACCTGCTTCTTTTCAGCTGCTGTCAGGAGAATTTTCTCTCTGGAGCAGTCCTGAGCTCACTCCAGGGTCCAGCTGGCATTAGCTGAAGTGAGGTAGAAATCTTACAGGCACTGTTACAGCCTTCATCCCCAGGGCAGTGTTACTGCCACCTGGTCCCTGCTGCAGAGGGCACAGTGTCATTCTTTGAAAACAGGTGCTGTGTGAATGACCCTGCCTGATGGGCAGGATTTAGGTACCTCCAGGAAAAAGGTAAAGAAGCACATCCAAGCCTTCCTGGCAGCTCAGCAGCAGATTTGTATGCAAGTGTCACAGAGAGCATCTTCCAGCCCATCGCTCTTTTCCTCCTGTTAGTCTGCATTTATCTGTGGCCTTTGTATCTCTTGGCTGCAGCTCAGGCCAGACATGGGCAGCTCACCAGACACCTGTTCTTGCATCATTCCTGGTCCCCCTGGGTTATGTATTTCCTTTCTGCCTCTTCCTGCTCTATAAACAAAAGAGATACAGGTCACTGGGTCACTGGGAAAAGCACCTAGCCTTCTGTATGCAGATTGTGTCCACAGCAGGTCCAGCAAATCCCACTCAAACCCCAGCCACAAACGTCTCTCTAGCTTGGCCAGGCTGGAAGGAAACAGCCATATCTAGCACATGGGCTCTGCTCTTCCCTGAGAAGTGAGAAGTGCTTCCAGCACAGTTCCAGTGTGCTAGAGCACATTGCTGTAAGACCTAGAAAGGAGAAGATGCCTGCAGCCCTCTGCCTGCCTCCTAGATGGTCCCGTGCCTTATCTGCAGCCTGGATCCGTGGGAGCCCAGAGCCCAGGGGCTGTGATCTCCTTGCCTGCCAGGGCTGTGAGCTGGTACCTCCTGGTGGCCTTGCCAAGAGCATGTTGTGGCTGGTGTATTTTTTTCCTTTTTCTCCAAGCAGCTGAGTGTGGCACCTGTGACTCTGGGAGGGAAAGCTGGACAGGTTTTTGGAGTGCTAATGATGATTAGTTTGTCTAAGCCAGCACAAACTATCAATGGGTTTGAAATGTTAATCAGGAGAAGGGCCTAGTGCTGAAGAGCTGCAGAATGAGAAATGAATGGGAAAGGGAGGGGAGGGAGGACAAGGGCTGGAGGGGGAAAAGATGCCTAAGTGGGGATTTGACACAAGTATTTTCAGCTGCTCAACTCTTTGCTCTCTGAGTGGGACAGATGCCTTCCTCTTCTGTGTGCCTGGAATACCTCACTCTGCTCACAGAAACACTATGATTGCAATTAATTTCACTCTGCCTATATAGGAAAAGTCTCCTTGAGGATTGCTTCCTAGATACTCCTCTGCTCCACCCAGGGAGTGACCTTGCTCCCCACTCCTATGAAATTTACCCTTCTGCTGCTTTTTGCTGCTTGCTTATTTGGTATATTGGTATGCATATACTTTAGCACAGTGCTGGAAGATACTCACACACACCTGATTTCAGACAAACTGCTGCCTTGCAGGCTGCACTTTCCTGTAGAGTGCATGGATGGATGGATTCTGATAAACACTAAAATACGTGCACTGTAAAAAAATGTTTGCAAACAAACTCCTCTCTCTCCCCTCTTCCTTTTGTAGATACCTGTGCACCTCCATATTTTTATCTCACACTTGCACTTGCTGTGCATGCCTGTACTATCTTACACTCATATTGACATATAGGAAGATCATCCTCAGAGTACCCTGCCATGCTGTGCTGGCACTTTCAGCTCCTGAATTTATGTAGAACAGGACTGCTGCTCACACACCCTCTCCTGCTGGTAATCAATGAGTGGGCGTAGATGTGGGTGATGATAATGTCCCCTTATCACACTTTATCCTGATCATGTGTGGATGTGAGACTGCTTTTTCTTAGACTTCTCCAGGAGCTCCTGCTCTTTCTTTGGAATGGTCTTTGGGCCCATGGCATAGCAAATGCAATGGAAAAAAAAGAGAGAGAAATAAAAAGAAACACATAATTTCATAGCTCTCTAAGCACAGACATGCCTAACTTCCTGCTTAAGGATCTGAGCCATCCAGCTCACCCAGTTAGTCAGTAACCTAAGAACTGCCATACCAGGCAGAACCAAGAATCTGTCTAGCTGCCTTTCCCCCATATGTCTCCAGCAGTGACCTATAGTAGATGCCAAGAGGAGAATGTAGGAGTGCTATAAGTATATGATGTAACTAATGATGCTGCTCTGTTACACTGGCTGAGCCTCCAGTGATTTGCAGCCCAGAGACCTCCTGAGCCAGTCGTGTTCACTTTGTGCTCAGTAGATCCTTGTGGATTTGCCTCACAGCTTTTTGAGGTTCTGCAGTATCCTGTGGCAATGAGTTCCACAGCTGAACTCTGCTCCATCTGCTCTATTTTGCATTTGAGCATCACCTGTCTGCTTCATTGAGTTTCCATTGCTCCCACTGGAAGAGATAGTGAAAGATCTTTCTTATTTACTTGATGTATGATGCTCATGATTTTGTGTTTCTGTGTCACATTTCTTCCCCATCATCCAAGCTCTAGCCTGAAGAAACCTATCTTTTTCTGTGTGAAGAAACAAACAAACAAGAATAAGCAGGGGGAGGCACTCCAAACATCCTTAGCTCTTAGCATGTTTCAGACAGTAACCTTTCCTTCAAACTGCTGCTAGAAATCAACCTGTGAATGACTCCGCAAAGCTCCATATTCACATCCACACTGGCCGTCTTCTGTGCTCTGTCTGACTTTTATATACCAGAAATTTTGCTATCCCATATCTGACTTGCCAAATGGCTTTTGAAGAATGTGTACTGGCTGTATTTCCTGCATTCTTGCTCGTTTTTCTCGTTCTGGCCCATGATCTGTCCTCTCTGCACTAAGCAGCAACTCCCCGCAGAGCACTGTGCTCCTCAGAGGAGGCCGACACCTCACAAAGCTGTCAAAATTAATGCAAGCTGGGAGTCTCTGGCCCGGCCTCAAGGTCAGTCCCGTGCTGTGCAAGACTCTTAGTCATTCCTCAATGTGCGTGTTCCTGAGCATGTGCTTCTGGAGAAGAGATAAACGGGAGCTGTAATCAAAGCATCTGGTGAGAGTCATGGCCTTGATGCAGTTAGGTAATTAGCTGGATCCCTGGCATCCTGGGATTGCCACCTTCCGCATCTGTCCTTCTGCAAAGGAGAGGTTCTGCAGTCAGCTGCACAACGTAATCGCATCAGTGGCCATCGGGATTAGCTCTTGGCTTTACAAGGCAAGTAAGCAGCTCAGACAAGATGGAGAGAACAAGAGCTCCCATCTTGGAAACTGATTTAGAGATAAGGAATTCCACTTAAAGGCTGACACAAAAATGCAAGCAATAATAATAATTAATCTTCTTAAGTAGGCAATCTTTTCACAGCAAGCAGAGCTTTTAGTGAATTTAGTCCTACGTGTTACTCTGTAACACACAAACCATTTAAGTCAACGGCACCTTTTCCTTTAGCAGGCTTTGGATCAGAAACTCTGGCCGAAGAGTTGGGTACCTTGTTTTGATGTAACTCATTCCTGAGCATTTACTGAATGCCTGGCAGGAATGTGAGAGCTGCCTGTCACGTGGACTGCTATGATTTTTTGTTCAGGTACTGTGTACTCATCTTACGTGACCAGCACTCAGACTTGCCTAGCTCTGCTCTTTCTCTCTGATGAGGTGGCTGTCAAATTTTCCAGAGAGCCATGCAAAATCTTCCAGTGCAGGTAGTTTAGCTGATACACGAAGTCAGCACCATGGTGCTCCTGACTTTGTTTCTCTCCCCAGGGAATCTTGCAAACCAAAGCCATTTGTGTTAATGTTCGCAGAAAGCGAGTAAAACGGGCCACGAACACAATCAAAACAAATCTGCTGTTTATATTTGAATGACTGTTTGGTCATGCTCTAATAGCAATAATCATCAGCAGTAGCAGCGGGGAACCAGCATGCACGTTAACTGCATTACATTTTCATTTGACATGAGTAATTGTAACATTCACTGAAGTTGTTCTAATAGTTATGATACACTTGTTGGTCCACGAGGTGGAAAGTGGTAGAAGGCCGAATTAAGGTAGTTTGTCTGACTCTCACTAACGAATTGCCTCACTCACAACCTATAATGTAATTTGACTGTTGCTGATTATTTTTAAACTATATTTAAGGAACATTAGCCATTTCCTTTACTGCATGAGTACATGTGATGACTGGAGATGGGCCCAGGCAGGAGTTGGTGTGAGTGTTGGATGCAACATCTGGATTTGGTTTACAGCTCTTCATCTCTGTCTGCAAACTAAATGTATTCAGCCAGTCCCATGTTCTGTAGAGAAAAGGCAAGAATCAATTCTGTTAAACAGAGAAAATTTTCAGCTAATAAATGGATCAACCCAGTCTCCAGCCTAATAATGCTGTATCAGGTTTCCTTAAGTCTTGCCCTGGTCTAAAAGCTGAGATAGGGGCTATTAGATTGTGTCGCTGGTGGTTCAGATGCGGATCTGAGGTCCACCACGTTTCAGGTCAAAGTGCCCAGCTGAGAGACTTGAGCTGAAGGCTGAGCCCTGAGGTTCCATTTCAATCCCATTTCTACTCATAAATGCCATGTTTTCTTTCTTATTCTCTAAATTTAAAAAAAACCCAAACCAAACAGCTGAAAGCTGGGGAGCTCATAACAGGGGCCTTTCCATACCTACAGGAGATGCACACAGGCCAGCCTGGCCTCTGCCTTAGTGTGCTCCCTCCAGCCTCCCACTGCTCCTGGCCGGCTGCTCACCACCGCCCCGGGGTGACCTCCCTGCTTAGCACCCTGCAGCTTTTGCTCACGTTCGCAGCAGGCTCTAAACGAAGTAGAATGAGGCTCCAATTACAGTTTTAACGAGGATGAAAATCCTGATTCCCATCTCGTGCTGAGTTCCCAGCTGTAGGAATTTATCAGATTGTTCCAGCCGGGCGGACTCCGGCTCCTGGCTCTGCCGTGGCCTCTGCTGGGCAGAGCCTGCTGGCTGTGCTGCGGAGAACCGAGTGCTCTCTGCTCAGCCAGGCCAGGCTGATTTCTCACACGGCAGCGAGCAGTCATTTTGCTCCCTCATCTGCTCACATTACTGTGGTATAATGATTTCCTAATTGCTTCTATTAAGCACATCCCTAAACAGCTACCTGTCCACGTGGCAGACTGTACTGGGGGCCGTGTGGGATTGAAAACAGAGCCCTGGAAGGCTCCTTGGACAGTATCTCTAAGGATTCCGTTTTTGTTTCCAGTCAAGGACAAAGCCAAATGCAAGTCTTTGCTGAAATCATAGCTAGGTTCTGTACAGGGGCCAAGCTGGGGGCGAGCCCCAGCCAGCATCTCCTCCCTCTGGCTCTGCCCTGTGGCATCCAGACTCACCCAAAGCGTTCTTGTGCTCAGCTTGGCTCAGATGGATCCTCCACCTGGAAAATCTCCACTTGTCATCGAACCAGTCTGGTCTGAGGGCTTCTTACATTCTCCCTCTGCCTTCCCCTTGGGTCTGTGTGTTCTCAGCCGTTATCAGTCCTATCTGCTCTCTCTCACCTTCCCTGCCCTTTGGCCTCGTGCGTGTTTCTGTCACATGGTTCACAAGGTAATGCCAAGCCTGTCTTGCATGTGCCCAGCGCAAGGCAGCCCCGCATCAGCCCGAGCCTGCTGAGCCCTGGCACAGGGGTGGGGCAAAGATAGAAAGGTGACAGAAATGAGGGAGGAAAATAGAGTTGGGGAGTTGGCACAGGTGCTTCCCGTGTAGTGCCAGGCAGCATTTTCAGACGGCGGCAGCACGTGGTGAACATCACTTTGCATATGAAAATCTAGTTAAGCTAACGAGGTCCTTAATTAGGGCTTTTATTATCTTTTAATTCTTTGCTTAAAGGAAAGTGATTACAAAGCTCATCTTTATGATACAGCAAACTAATCTTTCATTTCTGAAGTGTTTCCTTTCCTTCTCTTACCACAATAATGGGCAAAGGAAAGGAAAGAAAAAGGATGGAGAGGTGGGTGAGAAAGGGAAACAAAGCTGCAAGGAGGCCACAAAGCAGAGGGTTTGAACCTGCACACTCTTGCAATAGCTTTTCCATGAGGATCAGGAAAAGCCTCAGGAACCTATGAGTCAGTAGCTGGGAATGAGTGGGTGAGAGAAGCAAAATTTCAGAAAGGCAGTGTCACAGCAGGAAGTGGGGGGCTGGAGGCTTTTGGCGCAGGATCTGCACACCTCTGTCCCTGGCACAGGGCTTGCTGCTCCTCGGTGCCACTCAGCCACGCCAAGTGGCTCAGCGGGCTTCCTGTGTTGATCCTGTAGATGACTTCTTAAAGGGACTTCGATAAAGGCCCCACAGGTATCAAAGCAGAGTAATTGGGGCTGTAGGGCTCATGTCTGCTCTTCTAGATGCCCCCAAACTGCACAGCCTATGAAACTGGAGGATGAACAGAGCTGACCAGAAACAAACACATGCTGAAAAGCTCTGCCAGGGCCTCCTTCTGCCCTGCACCCCTCACCCCCAGCTTTCCCAGTGTATTTCAGATCTAATGACTGGTACCCTTCCTGTCCTTATACATTTCCTACAGGCCTGCTAATTTTATCCCATCCTGTTAGATCCTCTGGCATACTAGTGCTGGGCTTCACACAAGAGAGTAGTTTATACACTGGATCTTGACTTGTTATCACAGTGCTGTGAGTCTGACAAACAGATACCATGTTTTCTCTCTTTTTTGATACAGACATTTGTTGAAAGCTGCTAAATTCATGTTTCTTGTGAACACTGCCAACTTTGAACCTTGGTTGCTGCCTCCCTTCACCCATCTCTAAAGGCACAATATGTTATGACACAAAGCCATATCCTCTAGTAGGGGGATGGTGATAGATCTCACCAACACAAAGACTATAAGGTGGGGTGAGCTGCCCAAAAATGAGAAGCTTGAGAACCTCCAGGTGGGAACTCCATGAAGGCAAGTCCTGTGAGCCAAGATTGATCAGGTGCTCTGGTGCAGCTTGTGCATCCCATTGCTGATGGAGGAATAATCCTTTGGATGGATATAAAGTGTGGATCATTTGTTGCTATTAGAGATCATGTGATATTTCCTATAAAAGCAGGGATGTTAACGTCAATTTCACCGAATTCCAATACGAGTCATTACATGCTGCTTTCTGAATTTCTTTTCTTTGCAATTTAAGTTTCTATCTCTTCTCCTTTTCTTTTCCAGACTGGTTCAGCACTGCAAAGCAGTTGCTGTGTTCTGTACCACAGACAGCCACATTTCAGTTTTTGCTGATATGATCTTTATGTGTTTAGAATGTATCAGAAAACACAGTTGGGTATGTTAATGCTATCCACTTTTCATTGCCATGATAGCCATGTTTGCTGTGCACTTTTTAATCCAATTACCGTCCAAATGAAAATAAAGTAAATTTTGAAACCTTCAACTTGCAGCTGGGAACACTGTGCATTAGACACTGAGCATCAAACAGCAATTTGTGACTTTGAGTTCTTTTTCCCTGGTAAAAGATTATCAGCTTTATCTCTGGAGTTGTAGATGATGCCAAAGACAAATGGACTGATTTTGCAAGGTGCTTACTGTCTGCATTTCCAACTCAAGCTAATGCTTAGTATCTGTGAAAATTAGGCAAAAGATTTTTTACAACCACATTGAAGTGCTTTGTAGTCTCTTTTTGCAATATCTTTCATATTTATCTAGATTGAAGCAAGTTTAGAGGAGCAAATAAAATTACTAGCACTTCTTTGTCAACCTGGCAATAGTTTCTGTCTGTTCTGCTTAGAAACCTCAGTCTAAACATCTAAGATGAGCACGTATTACAGCTTTTCAGAAAATATCATTATGATATTTTTAAGCTGGTGGATTACTGTCACTGTCTTTAACTGTTTATTTCCATGTTCGTATTAATCGTATTAATCTCCCCACAATACCAGGTAGCTTAATTTTCTGGTAATTCCTTAAGGACATATTGACCCTAGTTAGAATTGGAATGAATAATGGAATAGAGTTTATTATATTCATTAATCTCTCTAGATCTAATTTACGTTGTAAGGTGGATATCCTGCTGTTGCATTTGTTTTATCTGGAGCCCCAGTTAAGTCATCTTTTCCCAAACTCTGGCCACAATGTTTTAGAACACAGGTATTTTACTTACTGGATCTGCATCTCTTTCTGGCTTCCTGCAGTGCTTGCCAAAGTCTTCCTTTGTATTAACTTCCCTGTACCCAAATTAAAACATCATCCATTAAAAGCCTGACATCTCATAATCCCTCAAAGATCTGTGCAATTACTCTTTGTAATACCTTGGGATCAGAACTTTTACCAAATGGCCTTTGCTTAAATTCACTGTAGAGTATCCAAATGGTGTATTTAAAATCACTAGCTTAGAGCCCAAGCTAACTGTTTTCCTTCCAAAAATGACCGTGTTATATTCATTCTTTAGAATATTTTTGTTTTTCTGCTAAGATCTTAGCTGTCCATTCTTTAGTGATTTTGATCAGATGCTATACAGACTTTATGGCTTCATTTTGGTTATGTGAATCAATACACATCCATAGCATATTTGACTTCTCAGTTACAACCATGTAATTCTTTCAAACTATAAATTGTTCTGCTATACCAATAAATGCTTGCTTTTTTTCTATGATTAAATTCAGTTTTCCTGCTCATTAGGGTGAACAGTGCCTTTTTCTGGATGGGCATCACAGGGGAGCGATTAATTTATCAAAGTGGTGTTTGGAGGCATGAGGATTTGTGTAGTCTGTTTAGGATTCTGTAGTGCTTACAACACACATCACTTTTTACTAACTTGGACTGTGTCGTTTTCAAGTCCCAGTATTTTCCCTGGAACACATTGCAGTCACCCAATTTAAAATAATACAACCATGCCATTAATGTTTAGCTGTGCTTGCCTGTCTGAGCCATTTATTTTGCACTCTGTGTCTACAGAAATATATGTGCCGTTGTCTCTCTGTTCTCTAAATGTGCAGACTCTCCTGGTTTTAATATATGTGCTGCAGCTCTGATTTTTTTTTGTTTTGGTTTGGGGTTTTTTTTGTCTTTGCATTTATATATTCATATGTTTGTGGCTAGGAGGTTGTGATTATCAGAAGAACTTTTATTTCCCTTCTGGATCCTTTTCTGGATTCCCTTAATCTCTGGCTTTCTGAAATGATGCAGTATGGACACTCATTCCTCACTGAGTCATACAGAGCCCAACTGTGCATTCTCTTGCCTTTAAAGTGTCTCTCTTCCTGTGTGGAGATTATATACCCTCTTCTTCAGAGGTTTGCATCCATCTGGGGTCTGATCCAACGCCCCCAAAAGCCTGTGGAATCATCCCAGCTGCCTTCAATAGGTTTTAAATAAGGCTTCAGTCATTTTGTCCCAAGGCTACAAATTTCTCTTTCATTTAAGGCTTGTGGAGCTCTTCATGTGACTGAGCTTAAATTTCAATCCAGTCCCCAGTGCATCAGCTAGATCAATTACCCATGGTTGCAATGTTTTTAAATGATCACATTTTCTATAGTAGCAGCTTCTCTCTCTGATTTTCAGTGCCTGAGCCAAATCCTCCCCAGTTGCTTCTCCTCCCATGCAAAAGCAGTGCACGCCAACAACCACCACCGAGTCCACCGTGTGTAGGATACTGCAGCTTTATAAGAGCCTCCTCTGCAGCTTATTGGGACTGGGCAACTGTTCAAAGTCTTCCTGATGCTCTCTTTTCTGTTCAGATTTCTTGACAATTCAGAGAATTTGCGGGAAATAAACACTCCCATCTCTAACTTGTGTCAGGGTTCAGTGGGCAGTAAGGAAGAGCGACACTGTTGTCATGAAAAAAGAAGATTATGCTCTTTTGCATATGGGTATACTTGGGATCCTGGAAACATCTGAGTGATACTGGGCATGCTTGGAATTTTAATACACATGCCATTATCACAGTCCATCCTGTGTTAATGTAATGCCTTGTCACCTCCAAAAGCTAGGCCTGAAACTAAACACCTCCAGGGTTAGACAAAGCATCCAGCCCAGGATTGAACCAAGTCTGGATACAAGCCATAAAGGTCCAGCATCTTTGTATGAGAAACAGGGCAAAAAGCTGAAAGTTGCAAGTTAGCCTTCCTAGCTGCCATGAACCAGAGAAGATGAAACACAGAAAAAAAGAATTAACTATGATGCATCCATCAAAGTCTTTCTCAAGGTGAATAATTACACTCTCTGTTAATTACACGTAGTACCATAGCTTGGCTTTCATGATATATGTCAGGTTTTATTGCTCTTGTTGTCAGTTTCTGGATGTCATAACTCTGCTCCCCAGCAGCCTGTCTTCAGGATGTGCTATGGTAAATGAATTCCATAAAAAAGCATTTGCTAATGTTTGTTTCCCCAGGAACAGCAGTGCAATAGGATTGTTGCACCAAGCTATCCCAGCAGGATGGTGCTCAGAGCTGGTTTACTTCAGCATCATGTACAGAAGCCCTGAGATTAAACTTGATTAGTAAACCTGAGTAATTCTTGCTACAGCATGCAGGGAGGTGTTTCTTTGTACAGGCTTTATCATGCTGCCTCTAATCTCATTCATAAACCTGACAGGCCACCATTGCTACTATAGGTTATCCCTGGCTCTCCTAACCCACCCAAACACCCCATGCTTGCAGCATTTTAGAGGTCTTCTCACTCTAGTGTGGGGTCTCATGGCTCTCTTCTTGCACATTGGCAAGCCTCATTTTCAGTACTCTGCTTATTTTTCTGTCAGAAGTGTTTCTTGGATAAATTTTATTTACAGGTATGGAATCACAGAAATAAGCAATGAAGAAATGTATGTGCTTATAAAAGTCCTGTCAACCTGAACTCATCCAACCAAGGAGAATTATCAGTATTATTTAACTTTGCTTTGTCATACCAAGTGATTTACTAGCCAGCTTTTGAAGAGCATATGAACTTTTGGAAGAGTTATGGTAGGACATTGTGTTTCAACTTATTCAAATAGAAATGTGTGAGGATGCTGTAGTTTCATCCCTTTCCTTGCCAAAAATAAATACATTTCATTTCACATTTGAAATTTTTAATTTGCTCTAGCCATGGGGAAATTTTTGTGTTTAGTTCATGGGCTGAAATATGTTCTCATCAATTTTGTTTTGAATACGTTTGCATAAGGAACAAATAATTCAAAAATGTCTATGTGCCAAAATTTCATGAAGAAACATTGCCAAATTTTTGCTGCAAATAATTTGTCCAGCTCTGGTGATCAGGATGAATAAGAAAGGGCAAAAGTTCTTTCACAGAAGTTTTTACATCTGGTTCTTCCATATTCTTAGTTATGGTTAGTATCTGCAGGCCTGAAAATATTTATTTCATTTACTACCCCTGTGAAATAATAGGAACTATCTTTTCCTTTTCCATGGGAAGTTCAGAAAGCAGGAGACTAAAGACAGGTCAAACCACCCAAATGCAATACCCAGTTTAAGATGGGATGCAGTGTTGTCTGGACCTGTGATCTTTCTCTGTAGCCTGTAAAGGAAGCTTATGATAGAAGTCCATCTTGAAGGTAGGATGTTAGACTAGATGAATCCTGCTCTGTACAGTGGGTATCCATGGGGGGTGTCTGTGACTCTGCAGGAAATCTCTGGCAGAGCAAGGAAATGAAACTGCTTCAGGGATTCCAGGCAAATCACAGGACCTTTTTCCTGCTATGGCATGTCAGGCATCCTCTGCTCTTACAGATTTCAGAATAAAGAAGTGCTGATGCAAGCCAGCTAGCAGTCCAGGTATAATAGTACTCACATTGCAAGCAAGCAGAAAAATAAGCACTCTGAGAACAGACGAGATGCACTGATGCAGAGGATTAAAGCCAAGAAACATCTTGGCTTTCTGAGGCAAGTCTGGGTCAATAGTGGTCTATCTGGCCATGCCTTGAGCAGGAAGTTGACTAGAGACCTTGAGAGATATCTTTTCCCCTGCACAAGTCTCTGGTTCCCTGTTTGGTCTGTGGCCTGGTCTCCAGTGCTGAAGTGTAGTTGTTGCAGGCACCATGTGCTGTAGCTCTTTCCCACCAACCACACATTGAACGTACTGATGATCACTGTGGCCTGTTCTTGGTGGCTGTGAAACCTTGGAGCCCTCCGTGTCCATCCTGATCAAATGCTCCTAACACCGTGGTATATAGACATCCTGGAAACACACTGAGTTCCAGAGAGAAGTGGCAGGGAACAGTGGCACTTTGTGTACTCAGAAAGGCTTGCAAGTAGGTGTGAGCAGCCCTCAGAGATGCTCATGCTCGTAGGACGGAGCTGGGCATACCATCTCTGGTGTTCCCCCTTCTACAGGGGCTCTCAGGAAATGCAGGAGGGTGGCAGGTCAGGTCAGGGCTTTGCTCCCTACAGGCTCAGAACACCTCCCATTGAATCACCACCTCAGCTGCCAGCCGTAGCCACAAGCTAGCAGCCTCAGCCCCCACCCTTGCAGTTCATGGGGTGAGGACTGTGGGGAGAATGGGGGGATGCCTCTCCCTTCCTGCCTCGCTGTAGAGGGTTGACCCTGGCTGGATGCCCACCAAAGCCACTCTATCCCTCCCGTGCACAAGTAGACAGGCGAGAGAAAATCCAACAAAGGGCTCATGGCTTGAGATACGGACCTGGAGAGAGCACTCATCAAATACCATCACAGGCAAAATACACTCAAACTGAGGATACTAATTGAATTTATTACCAATCGAAATCGGAGCAGGATGATGAGAAGTAAAATAAATCTTTAAAACACCTTTTCCCCACCCCTCCCTCATTCCCAAGCTCTACTTCCTCCTGTCCATTGGTGCAGGGAGACAGGGGATGGGGTTGTGGTCAGTTCATCACAAGTTGTTCCTGCAATGCTCAGGAAGAAGAGTCACTCCTCTCTTCTCTGGCTAAAAATACAGCTGCACAAAAACTTTTTTGTTCTTCTTAAAATATTATCACAGAGGCATTACCAGCATCTCTGATTGGCTTAGCCTTGGCTCTGCTGGACATGGAGGAAGCTTCTGGCAGCTTCTCCCAGAAGCTACCCCTGTAGCTCCCCTGCTACCAAAACCTGGCCACACAAACCCAACACACTTGCTTTCCTTGCCCCTTAGAGTGGGCTGAGGGGAGGAACGGGGCATAGCCTCACATCCAGGAGGGATCTCACCCATGGCTCCTGTCATACTTTAAGACTATTTAGCGGTGGTTTAGTTTCCTTTGGAAACCAGAGTCTTTTCAAATTTGGCAGTGATAATTGCCTAAAATTGCTTTTAACCATGCTAAAATCACACATAGTTCCTAGAGCAGTGAATGTGATGCACTCTCATCTGTTGTGTGGTCCATTGTCCATTTGGCTAGGACAGTTGTAATGACCCCAACCCTTGGGGCTTCTCTGATGTCTGGTGACTCATAGTCTTTCCTTCTGTGGAAGGGGAGGCCATCACTGGACCTTTGTCCTTTTTGCTACATTTCTGAAGTTTGTATGGATGAAGCAGCTGGGAAGTCACTGTTTCTGTGTCAGGATTAATTAGAACTGTCTCTTCTTTGATATCTTGGGTGACAGCGGGTCCAGCTATGCTCTGCCTTCACATGTAACTGCACTCAAGTCATATGAAGCCAGATCCACAAAGGCAAGTATGCCCTGAAGAGCCCAGGAAAGCTTTTGGAATCTGGGCCTTTGTTTCAATTCCCCATCCCTAAATCCACTTCCATGGATGGAGTCCATGTCTCTGTCTTAGAACTCAGGGCTGTTCTCTTAGTAGCTTCCAGGTTGCACTGTGGTCACAGGGACAGTCCCTGGTACCCCCAAGTTTTTCTGCCAGTATGTAATTCTGTAAGATATTTTTACCACTCATCCTCCCAAATAAACTGCCTTAGCAGAATCTGCTGTCCTGGTTGTCAAGAAGTTGGAAAGGCTTGCTGTAGAAAATCAGAGGCGTTTGGAGATGAGTGAAAAAAAATACAACTCCAAATGCAAGTGATCTTAATGAAGCCCTTATATAGATATTTGTGTATTTATTGTTAGCTCTCTCTGTAAAAACTTGGTGTCTGGAGGAGTGATTTAATTCAATTACTTCAAGATTGTGTTTAAAAGTATTCCCTTAAGATCTCAGCACGTCTCTTTACCCACCAACACATTTGAAGACAGTCTGCACAAGGGAAATCTGAGATATCACATTCAATCGAAGTCCCACACAGTCTCTTGTTTTACCTCAATCAACTTATGCCCTCTCTCTAGGAATATGTTGCCCAGATGCTTGGGACTTTGTAAGAGCACATGTTAACAGGCTTTACATCACAATAAAAGTTGTGGTTTTCTCTGATAAATACTGTCTTTGAGATGGTGCCAATGTAACCCTTGCCATGACACAGTCTCCCACTGAAGCTCAAAGAAGCCAAAGGTCTGGTGATTTCATCCTGCAAAGCAGTGACAGAGAAAACACATTTCTGGAAATACACCTGAAGCATTTCTTTTTTGATTGCATCTCTCAAACATCATTTTTAGGGGAAGGTAAGGTTGATGCCAGGATTCAAAGTGAACATTTTCAAAGACTCTTAAAATAGGATCTCAAAGGGTCCTTAAAAACATCACAACCCGATCTCTCTACCCTGATGCAGTCACCTGTACATCTGTTATTCCTGACATATGATTTATTTGAAAGCTTTCCAGTACCAGAAAGACTATGCCCTTCCCAAACAGATTTTCTGGTACTTTCCCATGCTTACCAATACAGTTTTCATTCTGTTAGCATGCATTCTTCTTTCTGAAATTTTAGTCAGTTACTCTTTGCTCTGTCTGCAGTGGACATGAACAACAAATGATTTTTCCCCATTTTAAGCAATCATTTATGTATGTGAAGAGTCTTGTCATGCCTCCCCCAGTCTTCATTCTGCTGACTTTCAATTTGCCCTGAAAGAGGTGTTTTCTAGAAATATAACTATTCTTGTTTGCTCCCCTCTAGGCTCTTTTCTCGGGCCCACATCTTTCTTAAAGTGTCATGCCCAAAACAGGACACAGTATTCCAGCTGAAGCCACTCAGTGCTTGGTAGAGTGGAAAGACCATACCATGTGTCCAAATCCCTATGTCTACATGACATTTGAATTTTTTAACAGTGTTGTAATACTGCTCAGGTAAGTCCAGCTGGCAAATCACTACATTCTTCCCACCTCAAATTATTTTCTTTTTGAAGAACTTTTGACAATTTAATTGTTCCCTCATCTTCTGTCCATGTGGTTGTATCTTCCTGTTAAAGGCTTTAATTGATCTTTGTTGTATTAATTCAACATTTAAGAGTTCTTCTCCACATTGTAAAGATCTATTTCAATTCTCATGTTAGTTTTCAGAAGTCAGGTATTGTCTACATGATTTATGAACCAGATGTCTACTCCATACCCTTCTCAGGAAGAGGATAACATGTTCAGCATATTTGTCCTGGAAGAGACCCCTGGGCATCTCACTCAGCACAGCTTCCCATGTTGACAGAAACCACTGAGAGCTGCCCTCTGAGTCAGGCTGTGACACTGGTTTTATACCTACCCTTGAGTAGCTACTAGTCCATGTTTTCTGAGACTGCTGAAGAGAATATCACAGGCACCAGTCACAAATCCTACTAAAAGTCAAGATATATGGCATCTACTGCTTGTCACCTTTGCCCAAGGCCCATTACCTGTCACACAAAGAAATTAAATTGGCTTGACACAATTTCTTTCTGACAATTCAACGGGGTCTGTTACTCATCTCTTCGTACTTATCCTTTTAGCTTCCTACATATAGTTCGATTATTTGTTTCAATATTTTTCCTTGGGCTGGAAGTTAAACTGAGCGGTCTGTAATTCCCTGGAATAATTTTTTAAAGCTAGGCACGATGTTTCTCCTCTCCAGACTTCTTAAGTCTTTTCTGTTCTCTATGATTCATGTTCTCCATGAACTGAAATTGCTTCAGCCGCTTCTCTTAAGTATTCAAAGGAAGAAGTTTGTCAGGACCAGACAGCTTGAATACACATTCCTCTGGGTTTTTTTCTTGGCTTTCATGCCATTGGCATTAATAGCATAGTGTTAGATGCCTGCACTTGACCTACTTAATGAACTGTCCTCCAGAAATTATTCAGCCTTTAGACTGTCATCTGTCCCTTTTCATTAACACTTTCTTTTTGCTCTCCTCTCTGGTAGTAAATGAAGGAGATGCTTGTTAGTCTTTGATTGAATCTGTGCAGCATTTATACCCTACCCCCACCCAGCAGCCGGACCTGGGGTCTGTGCTCCCTTCATACAAGATCAGAGGAAGTGCTCATGATTTAGTCATGTCCTGCTGCCTTCCTATTTGCTGCAATAGGACACTGGGTGTCTCAGTGCTGTTTCTTTGAGAAATTATCAGCTTTCCTTGCGTCCTTTAGAATCACTTCCATCAGAGCCTACCTACCTGTTTTCCGTGTGTGCTCTCTGCTTCATTTAAGTTCCTGGCTTTTATGTTCTTGTTTTACTTCTTACTCTTTGTTTGGGTTCTGGATCCTATCACTGCTCATTCACTCTCACCAAAGTTGCCTTCTTCTTTCAGAGTCTCAGTTCACCTTGGCTCTAGGTATTAAGCAAACTTGTATCACCAAAGAGATTCTGTCTTTGGGACTGCAGCTCTTTCTGCTCCAGAGCTTTTTGCTGTGCTGATGGTGTTTCCCTCTCACTTGTTCCTTCTCCTTCTTGTCTGTCCCCGAGTTGATGTAGGTTGAACAGCAAGGCCTTGTAAGCAGTGGCTGAGCTGCAGACGCACAGGATCAGAGCTGCTGCCGAACTGCCCTTCTCCCACTGGGTCACTGGTTAGCAGTTTTGTTTACTCGGGCTTTTGAATTCCTTTGGGCTTCCCTCACATTGCATGAACTTCATGGATGCTTTGCGTTTGTTTTTTTCTCATTTAATGCTCATTGAAGTCGAACAGCCACTTCTTACAGCTCTGCTTTGATTTACCTAAAGTACCAGGAACGACCTGGTTGTGTTACCGTATCAAATCTGGTCACTCCTACAGTCGATTCAAGTCCACATTAGGCTATCTTCTCTAACAGAAGTGGCATCTCAAGTGTCTTCCCTTTCACATTTTTCTATTGATTTTGTTTTTTAAATCTCCAGTTCCATTGCTACAACTGTGCAAAAGTAGTAAATTATAAATGGACAAAATGTAACCAGTGCCTGGTTTTGCTTCCATGTTGTTTTATATGGAAACTCTTTTTATATTTCGATCTTAAAGTTGTGTTAAAATGCAAATTTTAATTTTTTTTTACTTCTGTAAAATAAATTTGTGGTTTGTAGTTTTTTGCTTGTGGTATTCTGCCTATGGTGAATAATTTTTGGAAGGACTCTGGTGAATGAATTCTACTAAATGAAGTTATTCTGAAATGAATGTAGCTCTTCTGTAGTTAAAGTTTCAGCTGGAGTTTACCTGGTTCTGAACAGATGTTTGCCTTATGAGATAGATAAACAAGGGAATAAAACCCTCCCCAAAGGACAGACCATGTGAAGCCTTGACTAAGAGGCTTTTACCTACTAAGAAATGAACAGGATGCACCGGGTTGCTGCCTATAGCTACCTTAAGGTAGAGTTTTTTAGATGGAAAAATGTCCTTTAATTCACTTTGCCACTTTATAGCACAAGAACAACAACAACAACAACAACAACAACAAAAAACAAACAAACAAAAAAAAAAACAACAAACCAAAGCAAAAACAAATCAGAGATAAAACTACTCTTGTAGACTCGTCTTGTTGAAATCTAATGCACAAGAGCACTGAAAATTAGTTGATTGAACTCTAATTTTAAAAGTCACTGACATTATAAAAAAATGTCAGAGGGCATGTCATCAGAAACAGGCTTAAAATGGCATGTCAGATGACTGCTGAAGACCTAATTCTTTTTTTCTGTTTCCATTCTTAATTTGTTTAGCAGTTTGCAAATACTGAAACTACAAAGCAATTGTCGAAAAGGAATTTTAGCAGAAATTCCCAACCCCTGGCAACACTCAGATGACCTGCATACAAATAATAAAGCAACAAAAAACCAAAAACCCTCTTCAGGAGGAGCTGAGCTGAGCCCTGAGAAAGGAAACAAACTCTACCACTAGTTCTCTCTCTTTCCTATAAATTGTATCACCCTTTGCTCAGGACAGTGCTTTCCATAGGAACAATTTGCTGGTGATGGCTTTCTTGTCTGATGCTGATAAGAATTAAGTCTGTCAGAAAAGCTCTGTGTTGATATACGCAAACCAAGGAGACCCATTGTTTCATTTTCTGTTTCAGAAATATGTCCTTAGCTCGTAGGTGATTGCTCATTTTGGATTTTGCTAAAAGAAGTTCTCTGTAGTAAGAAGGCAAATGGAAATGCTCTGTGCTGATTTGAAGAAGCGGTCATAAATTGTGGCTGGTGTTCAGAAGCTGTTACGAATGACTGGTGTAATAAGGGAAGCTCATTAAATCTCGGGGTGTCTACTTTGAATGGGAGTAACCTGAGATTGAGGGGAAGAGGAGGGCAGGTGGACAGGCACACACATGGCTGAGGAATATTTTCATCAGAGAAGGAAGAGGGAGAGAGAAATAACTTCTACTAGTAAAACAAAGATGTTAGGTATTAATACCAAGTCATGCTGCTAATCCTAAAAGGCTCATGTCTATCCCATCCCTGGACACTTGCGCTTCTCAAGGAGCAGATTTTCAATGATTAAAGTTTGTCTTCTGGTGGTTTAAGTCACACTGAAATTCGTGACTGTTCATCTTAAAATTCCAAGCTGCAAAGTATAGGAGCTACCTATGAGCATCTTAAGTCTCTCTGCATTACGACTGAGGCAGGGCATTTTAGGTCAATGTGATGCCTGTCATCCTTACTCCTGAGCCAGAGCCTTACAGATCATGAAGAACCAGAAGAAGCCTGGTCACAGGGAGGAGCAAAAATGCACGTTTTAACAGTGGAGGAGACATTTCAATTGTGAAACCAGGTAGTGGGAGGAATTTTAACTGCTCAAAATAACCCCACAAAGTTGTGTTTCTTCTTTATGAGTTAGGATGCAACTGAAAGTGGTTTTTAGTATTCTTATAGATTTTTCAGCTTCTTATGCCAGCCAAAGTAAAGAACGATTGATTGGGGATACCTCAGTCGGGCCTGTGAGTTTTCTCTAGGATGCGTTTCTGGAAGGGTGAGTATCAATTTCCAGCCTCTCCTTGCAGCTCTGGAGGTCTGGGACCAGGATGGGCTTGAGCTTTGTCTGAGTTTGGGGCTGGAGCCAGCACTGGAGTCTGGGCTGCTCCTGGGGGCTTGGATCAGCTGTGCTCCACCGGGGCACAGGGATGACACGGAGCGGGAGCCAGAGAAAAAGCTTAAGTGTGCCGGGGGGACTTGGGAAGGCAGAGCCCAGCAAGGCTGCTCGCATCAAGGGAAGCTGGATTGCACATGGGCCCAGCATGTGAGACAAAAATAAATATAGCAGCCTGGTGAGTGCCCAGCTGGGGTGAGCTTTATTTTGCTTTTTAAAGGAATGCTGTCAATTCCTATTTGGCTGATAAATTTTTGCTTTGTTTAAAAAGGGAAAAAAAAACAAAAACCAAGAAGAGGAAGGTGGTGGTTGTTGGTTTTTTATTTTCCTCACACAAGCCAAGAGTAAGTAATTCCCATTCAGTAGTTCATTTTTTGTAAAACTTCCAGTGCAAAGGGTTGTCTTAAAACAAAAACTGCTTCCCTGTCACCTGATACTTAAATTCACTGGAGAGAAGAAGGAAAGCTGCTGCATTGATTTTCATTGTCCAGGCTGAGAGGAGCACAAAAAGCTATCAGGGGGAGGGGAAAAGACAGACGTATTTAAGAATGCTCCTCCTGACGATAATCTGAGTAGTTGTTTGCAGTATGAATTAGGGGATATGTTCCTTTAAAAAACATTGTTGCTTTTTAAGTGGCTAGTTGTGCTGTAAACAAATCTTGGAAAACACCAGTGGAATTAGATTTACTTCAATTAAGGAACTCAAAGGAAGTAGGTTTTTACCTACAGCAGAGTATGGAAATGAGGATGGGAGCGTAAGGCATTTTACAAAGCAAAATGCAGGTTCCTTTGAGTAAACAGGGAAGTAACAGCTGTGAAATGTTGCTAGCAGAAATTAAATGTTGTGGCCAAAAGGTTTGCTTTGGTTTTTTGCCTGTTTGCTAAGGCATAATTGTTCAGGTACAAGCAATCAATCAATCTGCAAGTGTAAGAAAGGGTCAGGGTGTCCATTTCATCAAACCAGACCAGTACATTACTTACTGCCAGATTAAATTGTCCGGAGGAGGGAAGGATGTCAAAACGTCATGCCTTGGATGGATTTGTTTTCCTGCAGACAGTGATTTTTTGAGTGCCTGGTTGTGGTTGTTAGAAGCGGGTTTTGCAGAAATGGGCAGTTGTTGCCCACCACGCGGGCAGAACTAAGAGTGTTTTGGAAGATGCACCAGTGTGTTTAATAAGTCAGCTTTTACTTTGCCAGACCTCATGCAACAAGATATGTTGGCTTCCCTTTTCCCTTATATATTTATTGGCAGTTAGATGTCTAGAAGGGAAGTTCAAGTGCAGCATCCAGAGGTTTCTGTATCTATACACATATGTGAGTTCCATGAAGTTTGAATCCTTCCTGGCATCAGAAGATCTAAGTGTGACTCAAGCTACACATGTGCGTAACTATTTACAGACGCAAGTCATGGTGATCATTAAATTCAAGTTAATGAAGCCTGTGGAAGGTTTAATTCCTTTGTGTGGGGCCCATATTTGTGCTGGTGCTCTGTACAGGCTAATTCGTGACCAGCTTGAGGATCCCATTTGTCCCCCCCCCATTGTCAGGGACAGACTGGAGATAAGCAGCTCCTTGCCACATAATGTTCTTTGCTTTAGCAAGTGCACAATTTCTGTCTTTTCAATGATTTTAAAAACAATTTACTAATTAGCCACCTGCAGAAATTTGAAAATAACAATCAGTATTAAAAGAAAAGATTTACAGCTTGGAGAGATGGACAGTTTTTTACTTTTGTGGAGGCATTTCTGTAGGAGCAAACTAACTGCCTGGATTGTATTTTATTTTGAATCCAGTGCAAACATGAGGTTTATGCAAATAGGAAAAATACTAAGTTCCACATATAATTGGGGCCAAAATTTTAACCTCTAGAAATAAAAAACAGAGCAAAAGTAATGGGAAGTCTAATCTGCTTTAGTACAGAACAGGAAGAAGTTTGTGTTTTCTGTATGCAGCAATTTGCTACTTCCAGTGCAAGTGGAAAGTGGTTTGATGATTTTCCATGTCTTCAATGGAAAAGAGTCTTCTGTGTTTTAGGAGATTTTCATTTTGTCTAAAACTAGAAAAGCTCCTTGATCGAGTGATTTCAGCTTTTGGAAGGTTTTCCAGCTAGCACTGGCTAGCAGAATGCCAAATACATATCTGCTTAGTTTGTTACAGCTAAGTGTATTTGTGACTTGCATCTTGTTTTCTGTAACTGCTGCCTATGTGAGTGTTTTCAAAGAGATTTGAATCTTGAGTAACTTAGGGAGATGAAAAAAAAACCCTGTTTTTTTGATGCAGGGGGTTGTTTTGCTTTGTTTTTTCAAGTGAAAGAAGCTAAGGAAACATTTAGTCTCACAAAGGTTCAGTCTGGCATTGCCTACCTCTTTGAATTACAGGTCCAAATTCTTCAAATTGCAGTGAGGAGGAGGGAAGGGGGGGAAACAATCTTTTTAGCTTCAGTACAAAACCCTGCAATTATGAGCTGAAGTTAGAGGAAGGCATATGAAGAGTTATTTAAGTCAGAGCTGAGAGTGGAAACTGATTACAACCTCAGCTCTGAAGAGACTCCAGCCCTTCCATAATTTTTTTGCCCTTCCAGAATCTGCCACTTTAATCATCTTTGACCAATGCATGATGACTGAATGAGGAAGGGTGTTCAGATATCAGAAGTCTCCATCCTCTGTTGCCTCAGAGATGTCAGCTTCTCTGTCCATGAGGTCTTCTGGTCATATTGGTTACAGGTGGTTTTACCGGCCAACAAATGCAGGGACATAGGAGGGTCAAGGGGATCCCCTGGCCCTGGTCTCACAGCAGCTGTGAGTCAGTGATGGAGGGAGGCATTTGGAGAAGACACAGGCAGAAACAGCCTTCAGTGTTGCAGGGCTAAGGAAGCAGCTTTGATCAGATGTGAGTCTTGGCAGCTTGCAGGTGGTGCCTGTTTTCCTGGTTGCAGCTGAGGAGCTGTATGTACTGAATGTCCTGGGTGTGCAGTGTTTCTTCCTGCAGGTTTCTCGTGTCCAGCAGCAGAAGTGCAGGAAGAACAGGAGGTTTGGGCCTGTTTGCCCTCATCTGCTCATCTCAGAGCAGCCAGGTGCTGCTCTGCAAAGAAAGCATTAGGTGACTCCATGTAATGTTTTGCTTTCTCCGTCATCCACATGTGAATCATTATTCTCTCCCTTTGCTTTCTCTCTTTCTGCTTATAATAGAAAAAGAATGGTTTATGGACTAAGCCCAGGCTGGGGAGTGTTTCCCCACTCTTGTCTGGCTGGGAGCAGACCCAAGGGAAAGGGCTTTTCTGACGGTACTCTCCTTTTTGCTGTGTCAGCAGCAGTGCTTGAGGAAGGGGCTCCCATCAGTCAGTTTGGGGAAATTATACTATTTTGTTATAGGTTTTAAAGCTAGTGGTACCTATTTTATTTTTTGTGTCCTCACAATCCCCTGTATTGGTGCAACCAAACAGATGCAAATAGCATTCAGACAAGAGGATGGGGTGATGGGAAGCTCTTACACTGACTTCATAGCTCAAGAAAATGTATCTGGCAACCCAGTCTTGGTCCTCTCAGCATGTCTGACTTTGGGAGCTTGGTAATTCAGAGTTGGCCACCAGTTCCTCATTTTAGGAATGAGCAACAGAGAAGAGATTACAGCAATAACAACAGCTGTCAGAATATAGCCTTTTTAGTGGTATATTGGAAAGGAAGTTTGGCCTGTGCTAGTCTCAACTGAGAATGCATCAGCAAATGCTGGGAAAGACGAAGAAATGAGTGTGCAGCAGTGTCTGTTCCCTAGTTTGCTGTAAACCATATGTCTGTCGGTAGCATATACAAATACTGAGTAGGTGAATAGGTGACTCATATTCAGTTGGCCAGATATTATGATTACCAGCACTGGCCGGCCATGCAGGCTCTGCCAAATAACTTTCAGGCATTTAGCACCTGTGGATGCTGTCCCTGTCAGCACGCCAGAACTGGCTGCCATCTGAATAACAGCAGCTCCGGCCCCTTGGTGTTGTCTGCCTGTGTTGCTGAGCCAAGCTTAATGCACACAGGAATTGTCCTACCTCCAAATGAGGTAGAGCCACTCTGCTTGGTATTGCTGTGTGTTTCTGCACTACACAACAGTGGAGGCAATAAGAAAGAGGCAATTTCTCATTGAACTGCAGGTAACACAAATGCAATTAGCTGTATTGGTGTTTGGCCAGTGAAAATACAGGAACATTCTTGGAAGCCGGAGAGTTAATGATGTTAAATCTTCATGAGCGGCCAAAGTCTGTCCTCTCCTACTACTTTCTTTTTGCTGCCTTAATGTATAACTTTCTACCTTTGAATTGTAGATAATTAAGCTGGGCTCCTCTGTGCGGAAATGTCACACTTACCACCTATGGGCTTCCTATCTCCAGCTTTAAAAGGAATTATTCTTCCTGCAGCTCCTGCTGCTCCTGTGTTCCACTCTTATTAACCTCATGGCCACAAAGAACAGTCTCTCCTGTGTTTTCATTAGATCTGCTTTCTAAAGAAATGCAACCAGAAACCAAAGGACAATATTCAAAGTAAAGATTTGACTTCTTTCACTTGTGGAGTGAGGTGACAATAGGGAAAGAATCCTTCTAGCTCTTGTGGTCCCCTCTGACCTGGTCCTTCTGCTGAATCTGTTGCAGTCATGTTTTCGTGATTTGTGTCTCAGCAAGGAAGCAATTGCAGATGCACAGTTTTGCCATCATTCAGTCTCACCTATCATAACAACCCTGATTTGATAGTCACAGAACTGAAGAGTATTTTCACCTGGAAAGTGTTGCAGCATAGCAGTGCAGTTCTTTGTGGTTTAATATTAATTACAACTTGAGGGCACCCTGTGTGGTGGCACTGGACAGCACAGACAGTGCTTGTCTGAGAATCCACATCCTGGAGCTGAGCTGGAGAAACAGCTACATCCATTTGAGCAAGAGAATGCATCAAAACAATGCAATACATTATACATTCAGATCCCTTCACGCATTGCAGCACTTTGCATTGCTCTGTGCCTGTTCTGCAAGATGTGCAGATGTGCTGTGCTGGAGCTACGGAAGCATTGCATCCATGCTGGATGCCAGCAGGAGACTGACTAAGCGTGGTGACGTGGTCAGACAGTCAAACTTTCTGGGTACTGCACAGACACTCATGGCCTGATGTTTTTGATTTTGAGAAAAGTTAAATGCCATTAGAGAAAGGAAAGAAATAAAGATATATGTAAACTGAAGCTGCTTTTGGGACCATTAGAAGTTGTTCTTCTTGAAGAGTTTACACAAGCAAGATTTTCAGTTCATTTACACTAGCTGTAGCCAATTTGTCCTTGCGTTGAGTATTTAAATCATTACCAAATCAGAAAAAGATTGTTTGGTAGTTGCTTTGCCCAGATTTAGAAATTACAGTTCTGGATGCCAGGTGATAAGAAACAGTGCCCAACATGTTCAGTAAAGAACTTGTTTTCTCCCTTACCACCCGGGACCAGCCGTGCACTGTGCTCCTTCCACCACGCTTGCACAGGAAAATGCAGCACACAGCATGGAAGGCAGAGGCACAAGGAGCACTGTTTGGTTTCCTGCCTTCTGAAGTTAAAAGCTTCTTCCCTGGAAAATGTTTTCTCATCCCTCAGGGCCCTCCTCTCTTCAATTGAGAAAAGGAGTTACAAAGACACACGATGGATTTTTAGATCTTAATCATAAACAGTTAGCAAGGCTTTGGTTTGTACTGTGCTCAGGAGCCCTGGGATGTGCAGAGATACTGTGTTTCATCATCAATTCTGCAAGATAATGAAGTCCCAATTCCCTCTTATGGCAATGTGAGTTCATGCGATCTTTCTGTTTTGCTTGGATTGTCCAAAGCATGGAGGGAACCGGCAGTAGGGCACAGCCGCAGGCGGCATCTTGAACTCAGAAAGCTTCTCCCCCATGCTGAGCCTCTCATCTGCTTCTACCTTTTTCTGTGTGGTAGGTGTGTTCGAGGCACTGTGGGTGTGGGACATAGTGGAGCCTACAAGGATAAGACGAGGAGGGCAGGAAGGTGACATCCAAGCTGCTGCAGTTCTGCATTGTTTATCGTGGCTTCTCTGTTGGTATAGGCACACAACAGCCTCAGGTTGCCCGTGTCTTATGCTGAGATCCCTGAATATGAGGAGGGATACAGCTGTTACAATTGTTTCCTTTCCCTCTGAGTTGCACGGTGAGCCTGCTCCAGACAAACTAAGTTTTTCGGCTCTGTCAGAAGTGAGATTTTCCCTAGTAGGCACATTCTAGTCATGAGTAGGGAATACTGCTGGAGGGTCACGACACCCAGCTTACATGTCCTCATCTGGTTCCCCAGCCAGCTGTGAGCATTCAGTGTCAGTGACAGCCTGAGGTTAAGCTGTTCATCACAGGAAACCCAATATGGGTGTTGGGTAAGTGATGCTCATCCTCTGACCTTCAGGGACCCGAGGAGGAAGCGACTCATTTGAAAGTTTGCGGTGGGCTGCTGGCTTGGCAAGGAAGAGTTTTATGAGTAATAATTCATGTAGAGAAGAGGAGACTGAGGGAGTGGTTGTGAGGATATGAGAAGAGAATTTGGTGATCAAGGTTCAGAAAGTAGAGAGACTGCCTGTTATTTTAGAGAGAGAGAAAACAAGGATAAGGCTATTTTTAGGAACAACATGTCCAGGCAAGTGGATGACAGTCATACCTCGCAGCAGAAATTCTCATGCTGAAGTGCAAATGCTGCTGAGCTTACGCTGCCAGCCTAATGAGCAGAGGAACATGACAAGCCAACTACAGTAAAATAGGGATTTAAATAGCGTGGTTCCCAGGGAATTTGAATGGGAAAGAGGAGATGTGCGGGAGTAGATGGTGGAAAGACTGCCTTCTTTTGGGATAACTCCCTCATACAGCTCTCCCCAGAGAGGGCATCAGTGCCAGTCATATCTGGAAGGGATGTAAGCATCGATGTTCATTTGGTAGTTTCTGGTGGGAAAGCTGAGTTAAAGCCCTCTGTTTGCCCCACTTGAGAGCTCTCTTATCAAACCTGGCGAGGAAAGTGCTGGTCCTGTTTCTTTTGCCTGAGAAACATCTCTGGAGCTGCCATTGCTTCTGTTTGTGTTACTCTGCCAGGACCAGCCTGTCTGGGGTGGACATTCAATCCTGCTTCCATTAGAAGGAAAGTCAAAGTTTTGAAAGTTTGTATTTTGTTTCCTTGCAGATTTTTCCCCCCGTATTCTCCATCCTTTGTTTCATATCATAAAAGATAATGAACCCGAAAGAAAAAAGGCAAAACCCCGAAAGCCCAACACACCTATTTAAATTTAATGTCCCTACTTCCCTAGTTTGAACTTAGTAAAGACTCTGCAGAAAATCATAGCTGTGTCAGTCAGGGCAAGCTGTCCAAGGTGAGCTCAGCTCCAGAAATTCTGAGGTGTTATGGTCCTGCCTCCCAGAGGGATGTGCTGGTAAATGCCATGGTAATTGTGTTTGTTACCTGCAGTGTCTAGATTCATTGTGTTAGATACAGGTAGCTGCAACTTAACCTTGTCCTTTAGGATGCTCCATGAGTCTTCATCCCTTTCCCTGGCCCTGCTATCAGCACACATGGCTACAGGAGCTCTCTGCAGTAGCATCGCATGAGCCTCCGGCTGTTGGGTTTCAGAGGGCCCCTTCTGAAATGCAGTGTGGGCAGTCATGGTCTCCAGACCTGGGGAATTCAGAGGCAGGCAATGGCAAAGAGCTGTGTGTGGGGTCACGTTTATTAAAAGCCTGACCTGGGGGCGGGGAGAGGGAGATGTTGAAGGAGCAGCTTAGCCATGAGGGGCTGTTTTTCCACTACAATAGACTGGCAGGCCAAATTTTGGCTCCTTTGAGATGACACTGAATAGGCAAGCAGTTTTATATTTAAGCACTTTGATGACCATCGTGGTCTGCTGCATCCCCTGCTGCTGTCAGATGGGATCCCAAGGCTTGTCAGCATGACTGATTGCCGTGTTAGGTCTCCCTTCTCTGCATATGAGTAAGAGGCCCTGTGCTCATTTGGATGAGCTTCACTCACAGCCCTGCCTGAGGTGATGGTGTAGCTGAGGAGGCAGGTCGAGAAGCTCTCTTGCTTGCTTGGGAGCAGTGAAGCTGTCAAATGACTCAGCACTCACACGCCATGGTGGTGAGAGCAGCAGAACAGTGCCCATGGGACATTGGGGTTCAGGCAGTTGTCACCAGAGAAGAGTAGGGCTGGTCTTGGCCCTTCTCCCTTGGTAACAGCTCGCCCACTGGCACCAGGCAGCGTGGCGATGACGCAGCTCCAAGTCAGCTCCTGCAGCCATGTGGTACTACCCTGTGGTTCCCGTGAGACAGTCCTGTGATTATTGGTGATGGTTCCTGTGGGCACTAAAGCAGGAATCTTCCCTTGCCAATGGAATGAATGTCCTTTGCTTTGTCCCAGCAAGGCTTTCCGCTCTCCTGGTCTGTCTGCCAGATCGCTCGGTTTAACCCCACACTTAGGATTTGCCCTGGTTTTAAGTGGGTTGGCTTAGGAACAGTTATTTAACTCCTGGAACAGGTTGGTGGAGCCTCCTGATTTGGGTTGGGGAACTTCATGTCCGTGTCACCTGTGCATGCCAAACTGGCACCAGCACCTCTTTAATCCAAATTACAAGCAGTTGAGCAAGGAGTCAAATCAAATTTAGCAGACCATTTTAGAAAATGATTTTATTCAACTGGTACAGCTCCTGCGTGTCCATTGAACCAGAGATGAAGTGACTGTTAAAGTCACTAGAGTTAAACTCATATAAATTTGAGTGCAGGCAGGCTTTTATGAAGTCATTCGTGTGGATCAATCATAGTGTTGATCCAACAGGAGCACTTTGAAGAACACAAAAAATAATTTAATCTGCTAGATGTTGGTTATGGGCAAGTATTCAACGGGCTCACCTGTTGGTAAAGGCCATAACCAGGCATGTGGTGTGGGACACTGCCATTTGTCACTACACCCAGGCCTGCATCTAACCAGCCTTTCGATATCATCACCTCTCCTTGCTGAGGCATTAGCCCTGTCCCATATGTAGTCCAAAGTGACTCTAATGGGATTTTTTTCTGCAAGTTGACGCTGTGTGAGTGACTCTGCTGGGAACACTGGGGTGGTTCCTCTGTGTAGGGGAGAAGTCCAAGACATTAAAAGGCCAGTATCACACCTGACAGCTTTCTCAAGCTCAAAATAATAAGGACAGTTTCCGTACCAACTCCAAAATACCAACCTTCTCCTAAGGGAGACTCCAGCGGGAGTGTGAACAAGGCTGTAGCTCATCTTTAATAATGCTACTTTTAA
Source organism: Machaerirhynchus nigripectus (assembly GCA_013397975.1). Taxonomy (NCBI): domain Eukaryota; kingdom Metazoa; phylum Chordata; class Aves; order Passeriformes; family Dicruridae; genus Machaerirhynchus; species Machaerirhynchus nigripectus. The sequence continues at coordinate 1,943,778 of VZRQ01001827.1, read as the reverse complement.
AAATAAATCATGTTTTATGGATCTAAACTTAGCCTCTCCAGATAAGCGAGTCCCGGGGCCGCTGGTGATTAATATGCAGCACTGGAGCGTGGCCCAGCGGGGCCCTGATTAATAGCGATGACATCATGACTTTTAAACATTCTGTTAATGCCGGCCCCGGTGACAAATGGGGATGCGCGGCATCGCTTCCCGTGGCATTTGCGTCGCTGGAGCGAGGGCCAGGAGCAGCGCCCTGTAGCCTCCCCTGGGCCAGGCACAGGGAACCTGCCCGGCTGACCTGCACCAGCCCTGGGAGCTGAGCCCCGGGACTTGGCACTGCCACAGCACCCCCGTCCTCATGCGGAGGCTCGTGTGAGTCCCTGGAGGGCGAGGCAGGTATGGCAGGGGTTTTTAAGCACACCCTCCACCTGCAGCTTTCTCTGCCAGCCTACCCTTCGGGGAGTTGGCTCATAGGCTTGGGGCCAAGGCAGCTCCCCATTTAGGGCTTCTGCTCCCTGCTGCAGTCCTCCCCGAGTTTTAGGGGCTGGTACCCCACAAACCTGGCACAACACGCACCCCTAGCAGAGGCCGGAATCCATACCCTTCTGGGCATCATCAGGCTGCAATTTTGCTTCAGCTGCCACACCTCCCTTTCAGCCATGAATTAGTTAATAAGCGTGGGTGATTATTGTGCTGCCAGCGAGAAAGCACTGCTGCGGTCGGGTAGCATTTCCCACGGTTTCCTGCAGTTCCATGACCTCCTGGTCTATGCCCCCTATGGTTGGTCCCCTATGTTGTGGGGCAGCACTCTGCATGAGTGCCTGGGCCACTCCGCAGCACCTGGTGGGCAGCATCTCCCCAGGTATGTTCTGTGCCTGCAGGCTGTGAACTAATGAGCAGCCCCATCACTTCCCTTTTCCTCTCCTGCTTTTGTGGCATCTTGTAGGCAGAAGTCTTGAACTGGAGTGCTGGCCTTGACCTCCCTGGATGCTCTGGAAAGCTCTGTAGATTGGTGTCTGCCATCTGGGGTTTGGGATTTCTTTCTACTTTTTATTCACAGGGCTTGAGCTGGACTGGTCTGGTGTCTGGAGAGCAATCTAGTAGACCATACTGCTAAAACTTTCAGATTCTGATGAATATGTTTCTCAGCTAAGATTTTGCTAAGAATTTTTGCCTAGTTTTGAAATAAATCCTCTTCTGCCATCCCACCAGCAGCAGTGAGAAAGATGTCATTTGAAGCTCTCTGCTTTTGCGTTCAAATGACAAGCCCATGAATCCAGACTGTATTTGGTATCCAAAAGTAATCCCAGGAAGGTTTTAGACAGTTTGAGTTTTATAATACAGTTTCATCTTTGCAGTGGTCTCTATGCCACCCTAGTGTGTAGTATGGGGACCAAATATGTGAGGAGTTCTGAACTGGCACATATCTACATGAGACTCACTGGTTGTGCTGGGACAGGCACTTCCCTGTAGCCCTGTAGTTGTTAAAACTTCACAAAATCTGGTGGCTGTTAATATTGTTTCTTTAAAGATATATTTGGTCTGCTGCCACCTCTTTGAACTTTCTGATATCAAATTATTCTGTTGCAATTTGCAGAGCTTTTCTTGTTGAGTAGACAGGCTGCTTTGGACTTGCTAAGTGTGTGGGGAGGGGCTTTTATTCCTAAACACCTCCCTGTAAAACCCAGGACATCTGACTGTAATGCTGTGCCATACACAGCATATTTTATGATCTTAAAGGTCTGAGAATATAAAAAATGCTGTAAATATATAACCTCTGAGCTACTGAGCATCAGCCAGGGAAACGTCCCCCCTCCCCTTCAGCGTGACTCGGAGAATGCAGACACACTGCCTTGTCAGAGAAATCTTTGCTTGTTGGCATCATCTGCTCTGCAATGTTTCACCCTTGCAGCAGATCCTCTCACCCCTTTTCCAATCAGTCTTGTTCTTCGCACTTTCAAAGTCTTTGCCACCCCACCTTTAATGCACACTCCTTGTGCAGTGAGTGCAGTGATAAAGTGCATTTCAGAGCGAAGGCAGTGCAGATGGATGGGATCAGGGGCATCCATTTTCGTGTCTCAGCCATGGACTTGTGTGTGCTTGGTTTCTTCAGCTTGCTCCTCAGTGTCAGGAACAAATTGGTATTTGTCATAAACTCTTTTGATCCTTGAAGAAAATGAAGGGCCATTTAACATTTTTAGAGTAATAATAATAATGTAGGAAAAGAGATGGATCCTGGTAGCTGAGAACAGCAGGTTATTTGTTTAAGAGCATACTTTAGAACAACAGCAAAAAGGACCTTTAATCTCAGAATTTCAAGGCACCTTGTAAACTATAAACATTGATTCTCCTTCTTCTTGTTATTGCTTGTGGGCATTTTACCTCTATAAAATAGAGCAACATTCCTACCCTGATGATCTTGCAGCAAGAACAAACGAATACTAGAGAGAACTGAGGCGAAATACAAGCAGGATTCAGATGGCAAACGCAACCAGGGAATGTGCTGGGAATGGGTGGTTTATGTTCAGGATATCTCACCCATGGGGATGTGCATTCTGGGTAAGTCAGCCTCATGGACACCTGTGAAAAGAAATTTATCCTGCCCTGGGGAAGCTGAGTAGTGGGGCATGCAAATGAGATTGGTCACTCTATAAATTCTCTTTGAGAAATGCAGCTTTTAACCTGGCGAGGAGGTGAGTGGGTGAGTGTTGTTGAATCATGGAGGGGACAAGCAGCAGTCGGGGTAGTTTTCCATTGGCTCCAGTAGATAAAGATTTCCTGCTGGAAGGGAGTTCCAGATTTGCCTCCCTAAGTGTGTGCCTGCTGTGTCATCTCTACGCTGATAATGTTATGTCTCCTTTCCTTTTTGTCTTTTTTTCCCTCCACTTTCTATAAAGAAAGCACTGAAAACCATTTTGAGCTGTTCTGAAATTCTGGGTTCTTTTGTTTCTCTGCATTTCTATTGGATTATGTCCCTGACATTATTGCCAAGAAGTTAAATAATACATCTAGAGATTGAGAAAACTAAATAATGAAGCTCTGCAGCTTATAGCTTTTCTAGTGCTGTTCCAGAGAGCTTTTTGAGTTGAGAATTGTGACTGGCAGTCAAATTTAGACAAAAATGGTTTGAAAATTATTTCTTTTTTCTCTTTTCTTTTTTTATCTGATAAGGACCAAAAAGTACAGTTGGAAGCTATAACATTCACGGCAAAATAGCCTCAGAGATTCAGAAAAAGTAAACACAGTTAAGTGGGAAACCTGGTTGCTTAGCAAGTACCTGTGGTTGCAGACCATGGGTTATTCAGAAAGTATGGGCTGTGCCACTCCACAAGAGATGAGCTGGACACACCTGACTCAGCTGGAGCCTTGTGCAAGATCCGGTCATAAGGGAAATTCAGACTGAGTTTCAGGACTGATGGAGGGCTCCCTCAGCACCTATGGAAAGGGTGGAAGTGTTTCCATTGCCACAAATGGATTTTGGCAGCCAGACCAAACCAAATAAAGCAACTCCAACTCCAGCTCCAGATCCAGCTCCTTGCCCTCAGTTTGCAAGTCCTGCAGCCTTTGCCCTGCCTGCTCCTCTCTGCAGCACCCTGATTGCAGCAGACACTGGGGTCTGGGCTTAGACTGTCTGTGCTTTGACTTTTCCTCTCTCTGTCCCTGAGTGCTATGAGGAGTGAAGGGCAATTGAGTTTGGTCCTTGGATGCCTCAGGGAACTGTGTGACAGCATGGATGTTCTCCTTAACCTTTTCATCGTCCAGGGGTCCCCTCTTCACTGCCTGCTGCGCCACCCCCAAGCTTGTTCAGGAAACTACTTGCCAAATCTCAGTCAGATCAGCTGGGTGAACTCATCCTCACTCTTTTGCCTATGGGGAGAGAATGTGCTAATAAAGCCCCTCCAAAACAGACTGAACAGAAGCCATTATTTTATGTCCAGGCCTCGCTGAGTAATAATGATCTGCTTTTAACCACCCACTCGTGCCTCTGCTTATCCCCCTGCTTGTTCATGACCTTCACTCGTTGTATTCTGTTGAATTGAGCTTGTATATTCCTGACACACAGGAGCTGCATCTTCATTCATTTGTGGTAAATGCCTGAGACACTCAGGGCACTTGAAATTAAATAATCAGCCATGAAACAAAAGACCCCAAATGGGCACACAGGCACATTGTTTTATTTGCAGATAAGTTCTGTCTAAAAGGCAGCAATGCGTGATGTTTCTTGCTGCTTTTTTAGTTTAAAGCAGATGTTGTACACAATATTAGAACCCATACCCTCGCAGGCTGTGAAGTAATGAGGGCAGGAAGCAAGAAGTGAGGAGCTGGGATATCTCGTGCTTTAGTTTAGGTGAGGCTCTGGGGAAGGGAGGAGTGTAGAGTGAGGGCTCTGCTTTTGAGCAAAATGTCCTGTGCTTTTGTGCCTTTTGAGCCTGAGTGTTAGTCAGGTTGAGGATAATACGTGAAAGGGAGGGACAAAAGGAGGGAGGGAGGGAGAGAGGGAGGGAAGGAGGGAAAGAAATAAAGGTTTTAGTGCTTCTGTGTTGGATCTACGCAGCATGAGTCAGTGAAGGTGTGAGGCGTGCTGGGCTCTAGAGGGTGGCATATCTGTGCTGGAGGTGAGAGAAGAGTCTATGAGTTTTGTGATGATGCTTCATGCTCAAAGAAGCCAATATTGTCCTATCAGGTGTATGGAAACTATGAAAAACTACAAGACATACAAGCATATATTTGCACCCAGGATAGATTCAAAGGGGTCTTATATCCAAGAAGAATCCCCTCCCTCTTTTCTTCCACTGGATTTTTGGGAAAGTCCCCTGGAAAGATGCATTTGCTCTCTCAGCTGAAGAACAGCCACATGAGAACAGCCCTGTGAAGCACCCTGACCACGGGTGGGACATCTTCGAAAGGAATGTGTGGCAGCACGGTGAACTCCTCCCATTTTATTTCTCTTCTTGGGAGCAGACAAATTCACTTGTTTTAAAGTACTGAGAAGACGGGAACTACTGTGTGTGTGTGTGCATGTGCCTAAATGTCCCCTCGGAACGCTCGGAGCGGCTGCTGGGCATGTGCAGCTGGAAGATAACGCACTCATCTCCTCTCTGAGGGCAGAGGGGGCAGCCGGGCTATCAGGCCCAGGTTATCTGTTACCAGCACGCTGCTTGCTGCGTCTCTCATCTCTTCCCACCTGGTTCCAGCCAATTCCAGATGAAACCCGCTACATATGAACTTAGCAATTAGTCCATCAACCCCTATGAGCCTGCAGGATCTGGCCACGGAGCCATGCAATGGCAGTAGGCAGAACAAATCAACCAGGCCTGACAGATAAGAGTGAGGTCTGGCAGTGTCTGTCAGTCCCCAGAGAAGTACAGCTCAGTATGGAGCAGCTCCCAGGTTTCTGGTTACCTGTCAGAAATGGCAGCTGTGGGTTGTTCTTCCCTTCCTTTATTGGCCACTGCCAAAAGGCTTGTGGAAGGCCTTCAGGAGGTCTGTGAGTGTGGCCCAGGATGCTTGGGGTGTCAGGATGGTGCACCTCAGCAGAAAGCACAGCCTTTTTGTCAGGGGAAACTTGGAAATCTGTGCTTGTGAGTAGCAAGGGCGGGGAGGTAATTATCAGTGTGGGGTCAGTTGGCGCTACCATCTGGGGTAATTGTTGTTTATTATTTAGATATCAAAAGGACTCGGTGAATAACACCCACCTCTCCATTTTGCAAACTATTCAGGTGGCTAGTGTGTGGAGTAGTACCTTTGCAAGTGAAGAAGTGGTCAGTCTGCTTCAGGTGTGGTCTTAGCACAGTCATCTCTCACCATGGAAAAGATTATACTTGCAATGCACAAGAAAATATCAGTAAAGGCAGGTGGGAGCATCACTCTCCCAAAGAAGACCAGAAGCTTTTTATGTGGGTTGTGAGAAGGAAATCCACTCCGTCTAGTTCTGTCCATGGAGTCAGAGGGCTTTTTGTTGGAATTACCAAGTAAATAAACGTGAGTTGTACATGTAAACCCCTCAGACAGCCTTGTAAATCTCAATTATAGGATCCAAAAATGTCAATTTATTCTTTTTATCAGCATTTTAGTTGGATTTTTATTGGGTTTTTTTAAAGAAAAAGAAGGAAGTGAGTAAGAGAAAGGAAGAAAGGAGGAGAAAGAAAAGAATGAAGGAAATTACAGGAGGAGAAAGAAAAGAATGAAGGAAATTGCTGGAGTGAGAAAGAAAGTGAGAAAGAGAAAAAAAGGAAGACGGAAAGAAAGAGCAAACTACACTAGGAGAATATTAAGGTTTGATAAGGCACAGATAAGTCGTGGAGCTGAGAAATCTTGCCTCACTCATCTGTATGCTGCATAAGTTATGAAGAGAAGTGAGTGACACAATATATCTTGTTATTTAAGGAATAAGAATATGTGCCATGTAGTCCTAGCATTTCCTTGCATTAGCATACTTGTGCAGCTATCACACTTTCAGTGTATCCATTCAGTGGTGGCGGTTTTTTCCTTCTTTTTCGTTTTAAATGAATTTTGAAGGGCAGGAACTTTCTTAGTAAAGATTTTCTGTATTCCATAACTTTTTGTGTGAACCACTGCATAAGCCCCAATTTCAGCAAAGCAGAGCCCTGAGATGTTGAATGAATTACGGAACGGTTGGGTTTGGAAGGGAGCTCTTGAGTCCATTTAGTCTGACCCTTTGCACAGGCAGTGCCAGCTGGAGCAGGCTGCCCAGGACCATGTCCAATTGGCTTTTTAGCGTTTCCACAGATGGAGATTCCACAACCTGGCCGGGCAACCTGTTCCAGTGTTCGATGACTCTCCTAGTTAAGAAGTGTTGTCCTATGTTCAGGTGGGATTTCTGGGGCTTTAGTTGGTGTTTTTAAATTAACATAGTACTGCTGCAGGGCCCTACCTTCCTGATTTCTTCTGAGAAGAGTGGAAGAAGTAGCAGTATCCTTGAAATGAAAGGTGGGAGGACAACCCAGAAGGATTCCTTTACACACTTGTTATAGTTTAGAAAAGTGAAGGGAGAGACCATCTGGAGAAAGCAGGAACTAATTTGACTGGGTGGAACATGGCTTAACTGGAAAAAGTTTGATCCACAGTTAGCTTTTAAGTGCCTTGAAGCTTGTGGTGTAATCAGAGCTTTGAATTTCATTTGTAATGAAGGCAAACAGGTGCCAGCTGTAAAATTTATTCCTGGATCTAGACCCAAGAGTTTTCATCCTCCTCAACTTTTCAGAAGTTTTGATTCATATTTTATTTCTGCTTTTCCCCCTTCCCTCTTTGGCCAAACTGAAATGTCTGAGCCTTGATTTGGGATCTTTCAGAAATATGGAAAGGAGGGATGAATATGCATACCTGATAGGACTGGCATATTCCTGTGTGTCCATTACATGAGAACTCCTCGTCTTCCTGGGGCTGCTGGTAAAAATCACCAGATGGAGGACATGGATCAAAACGACACATTGGAATAAGATGACCCAAATATCTGGTGCTTGAGAGGAAATTCTGCAGTCCTGGTTCCTGAACAGGCACAGTGGCATCTGCAGGAAAGCAGCCATGGATGTCACCTCTCTCCTCTGAGCCTCATCCTGGAGGTTGATGGGCACCTCTTGAAAGATAATGAGGATCTTCAGTTGCCTGCTTGGTGCCATATGGAGGGAGATCTGCACTGACAGGGATCACCAGGGTGGCTGCAGCTCAGGAGGAACCAAAGGGCTTCGGTGCACCACAGGAAAAAATCCAGGCTTCCTGAGACCTTGTTCAAACTGAACCTTTAAGCAGGATGATTACCCATCAATAAGGAAGACACCATGGAGCACCACCACCTGGTTCTTGACAGCGTGATGGGATATTCATGACAGCATAATAGGATTTCAGTGAAATGGAGTATTTTATTCTCATTACTGGAATGCAGAAGGGCCCCTCTAAGTCAGAAAAAATTGATTTTAGAATAGGGTTTGTTAGAACCTTTCAGTCCCACAATCGATGTAAATGGGCAAATATGATTCCCTTTAATTCCAGTTTCCTGAGGCACAGCTGTGCCAGACACACACTGGAGAAACAAGGAGAACACCCCCGTGTACCATCAAAGCGGAGAAACCCAGACTAATTTTTCATGCTGGAAGCCCTCTGAGGGGAAGGCTGAAAGAGCTGAGTGTGAGTGGGCCAAATTACACCCTCACCCCTGGTGTAATGCCGTTGAGGTCTGGAGAAGAGAAGGCAGAAGGGAGATGTGAGGCCTGTCTGCTGATATATGAAGGAATATGTTGCAAAGAGGAGAGACCAATTATTCTCACTAGCCAACAGGGGAAGTGCAGAGAATATTCAGGTCAAGCATTAGGAGAAAGTTTCTAGTGGGTGAGTTATTAATCAGCTAAGGCAAGGCGTTCGTTGGAAAACCAGCCCTGCGCTTTGGGAAACAAATGAGTGTTGTAAGTCTGGAAGAACAGGGAAGTGGCTATGTTGTGGTGCAAGGCCTAAATTCAGTTCCTGCAGGCAAATCTAAGCTATCCACAGCCTAAATAGGTCTGCTACCAAAGAACAGACATACATCTGTAAAGACATGAGCAATATGAATGGTGGGAACTGCTCGGCCACTGGCTTGCAAAGCTGCTGGGTAAGATACAGGTGTGCCCAGATTTGGAGTTTTTTCCACTGAGAGATTACTTGTGCTGTGTTTCTGGGGAGAGAAGACATTCATTTCTCTGTTTACTAGATGGAAATGGGTAAAATTGCTGAAAAAGTATATCCCTGGGAAAATTCTAAGTGATCAAAAAACCAGTTTTTCATCTCTGGAAAATCTAAGATTTCAAAATTTTTGTCACATGACCTGAGGAAAAATGGAGGGGAAAGTTATAATATTGGAAACATCCATAAAGAGTCTGAAAATGTTTTAATTCAAACTTACCAAGGCATTTAGCTTCCTCTTTTTGTTATATTCTTATCATGCAGTATAAAATTCTTTTTTCAGCCTTATCCAAATGAGATGCTGTCATGAATTTTTTTACTTGAAGATTTCAGCACAATTGATATTTTCCTGCAAAATATGCCATTTCAGTTCAACTTGAATTTTCTCCCAGAAAATGTTCCTTTCAAACATCTTGGGCCAGTGCTGCTTGCCATTATGCAGCTGCTCTTCCTGCAGCAGATCCTTTCAAACACAACCAGTGAGCATCCTGGTTTGGAGCCTGTTCTTTGTGGCACCAAAGAACATAGCTAAATCACCCCTTAGCTGCTACTGGGATGGACTGGGGATGTCGCAGGTGTAAGTTGTGTGGCCTTGTCTCTTGCTGTCACAGTGAGACCACAGCAGTTTCTGTTAGCTGGAGTGTGATGAGGATGAGCACCACGATGCACAGGCACCATTGCCAGCCTGCCTCCAGCACCACGGCAGAGAGGGATGCTAAGGTTTCCTCTGAGGGCCCTGCGGGCACCTATTTCAGTGTTTCAAATGTCTCCCAGGAGACAGCTTTCTTACTTTTAGGGTTGGTTGTGAGGTCACTCAGACATACAAAGCATTTCTCATGGAAGGGTAGCGTGCTATGGAAATGAATACCAGCTCTTACCCCAAGCAAGAGCTCAGACCGGGGAATCCAAGGCCTGTGATTTCAAGTCAGGCTGGTGACACAGCTTACACACGTGGATGTGCACACCCTGAGGCCTCTTTTGTTGGGTGTGCACGAAAATAAATAAAAAATAAGGAAGTAAGTGTAAATGTTTGCTGTCACACACACATGTTTTTTCCTTCATCTCAGTCCTTCAGTGGTTGTGTTCCTGGATTTCTGTTATCAGTGTACAAGCAGGGATTCTTGCTGCTCAGTAAAACACATCCCAACAAACCGAGCTCTCACCTTCTCTTCACGCCCACCACACACACCAGCACAGACGACACAGATCCCTGTGCATGAGCCAGCACGGATGTCACTTAATAGGTACTCTTACGTGGAGCCTGATTTCTGTGGAGGAATTGCAGTCACCAGGCTTTAAAATCAAAGGCTGGCCTTAATGCCAGCCACACAACTGCAGGGCATGTGGGTCACTGCCTGTTGGCTGGTGAAAAAGTTCAGAGAGGAGTTTGTTTGGATGAGGGTGGACAGGAAGGTTACATCTTTGGAGGGGATTTGGTGCTGGCATTAAGGTCACTCACAAAACCACTTGCAGGGAGCACCGTGCCCTCACTAGCTCATGCTGGGGCATGGCTGTGTGCTTTGTGATGAGGGTGCTGTCCCCAGAGCTGCCTGAGAGACTCAATGAAGTGGAAAGTGAGAGTAAACACAAGGGTGAGGGAGTTTCAGCCGTGTAGCGAGGCAGTTTCCACCCCTGCAGGTTTCTGCTTTCCCTGGATCCATCGGCAGTGAGAGCAGACTCTAATCTGGATTGCAGAGATGGAAAAAGTGTAAGAGATCCATCCAGTCCCTCTCCAGGCAGGTGTAGTGCTTTTATTTGAGCATCATGCTGTTAGGATTTCCTGAGGTGACATTAAGTGGATTCATGACCACAGCTGAGCCTGACACCACAGCAAGCCCCAGCATGTTTTGGTGCCGTTATTTGGTCTAATGATGGGAATAAATACACCTGGAAGCAGGGAATCCTCTCCCATCCTGGAAATTTGTCTGGATGGATGTGAAGCCTTATCAGCCCAGACCCATGCAGGAGATAGAGGGTGATTTTTAGTCCCTTCAGTGGATGGTAAGTGATACTTGAGCCCTGTCGCCTCCCAGTCGCCTCCATCCTTCATTACCCTCCCATCTCCTCCCACTGCCCCCTCCTTGTATTGCCACCCACTCTCGTAATAGCTCCTGCACCAGCACACCACGGCTGCAATAACAAATACCGCCTCGTTTCAGCATGATGAATGAAGAGTTTTAATGAAACTGGCCTAAGCCGTTCCTGGCAAGCTGCCTGGTTTTTGTTTGTTTTAAGCAAGAGTGATCCATCACCCTCCCGACTTCTCTCCATCGCAGCATCCCCAATCAATGCTCTGCACCAGCATCCCTCCTGTATCCCTCAGTGGCAGCCCATTCCCTGGCTTCCTGAAGTTACCTCATCTCCCCATGACCCCGGCCCCCTTCCAGCTTTGCTCTCCGTGAGGGAAATTTCATTTGGGTGTGTCTCCTCTCCTTGGGTGTCAGCGGCTGTGGCTGTGGCTAACAGGGTGCTCAGGGCTGTACGAGTGGATATCATCATCTGTGCCTGTGCACCTCCAGCTGCCAGTGCTCACGTACACACGGAGGCACATATTGCTCACTAATGGTGCAGTTGAATGTCTGGTAGGTATTAATTACCCTTGCAGCCTGCTCTTTCATTAGGGTCTCCTGGCTCTCCTGGGACAGACCGTAAATCAAAGTGTGACTCACAGCTTTCAGAACAGAAAAATATAAACAATCAAGCCCCGAGGAAGGGAAGAAATAAAGCAGAGCTCCACCCAACCTCTTGGGAAATTAAAAAAAAGGAAAAAAAAATGAAAAAGAAAAAGGCAATCTTAAAAGCAGGAAGCACTTCAATCAAGTGAGTGGGTGGCAGCCCCCAGCTCCACACTCTGGAGCCATTTGGAAAGGGGGGTAAGAGAGTTCCCTGTATGCATTGCTCTGTCTTCCCGTACAATTTTTCATTATTACAAGGCAGGGAGAAGGAACAGTATTGGTCTTTTTCATCTTTGAAGGAATTAAGCTGACAGGTGTACGTGCAAGCAGTGGAATGAGGCAGGACAGAGGAAGGGAACAAGCCAACTCAAATACAGAGTGCAGTGTAACATCAAACGTGGGACTCCTGGAAGAAAGAGCCAGACAGCAGTATCAATGCTTTTCTAACCTTTCTCCAGCTGTCCTTAGTACTTAGGTTTTTCAGAGAATCCTGATGGCCTGTGCTGAATGAATGCCATTTTTAAGCATTTCTCCGAATTTTGGACAAATTTTCCTGGAAGAATAACCTGCTGAAATTTGTTTCTATCTGATAAGTACCTGGGGAACAGAACTCTGTTTCCTTGAGCAAAATATGGGGTGCATAAGGGGAAAATTGGAGAATCTATGAGAGCTAGCAGAATGCGTTTGAAGAAACTTGTTAACCAGATTCTCAATGGAAAACCTTGAAAAATGTTTGGATAAAGCACATGATGGCATTTTCATCTATAAAAGCTGCTTTACATGGCCACATTCTTGTGGCTTTCATAAGAAAAATGAACAAAAGAATTTGGAGCAAAGTTGCTCTTAGTGTTAAGTCAGGTGGTTTTGGAATGACAGGGTGATGTGCTGCCCTTGCTGTTTACTTCTCCTGATTTTTTTTGTTGAAGGCGTCTCAGAGCGGAATCAAGACTTTACAAATGCCATGAAGGGATTTATATTTCTTCCCAGCCTTTGATGCTGAATTGCCTTGCAACCTTTCCCAGTAGAGAGCATTCAGAATGCAGGTTTCTCCGTGCAAGGCTATATCCATGTTTACAGTTTGATACAGAATGGAGTAGGAGGGGATACTGTAGGACAGAAGCTCTGGAGGAAAAGGCCTGTCTTTTAAAATTGTCTTGAAAGCTCTGATGTTTTTGGACAGCAGATTAATTTGTCAAAAAAAAAAATGTGCTGGACAGCCCGACTGCAAAGCAGATTGTTGCATAGGGGTATCCATTCCAAGTCTCTGCAACATTTCCATCCTTGCTTTCCAAGCTTCAGATTGTTACAAAGGAAGAAAACTTTTCTTCTTTTCCTGTTATCTCACCCCATGATGGTAAAGCCTGATGGGGGGTTTAGGTACCCTTGCAAGCCCAGTAAGGACATAGAGATTTTCATCCTTGCCCTTTCAGTTAGGAAAATTGGCTGCACCCTGTTAAATACATTCAAAATCCCACAAGGTTTGTCCAAGCTTCTTCTTTTAATCCCAGGGTTTGTTCTTACAAAGGAATTGTATCCCATACAGCTTCCTAACTAAAGAGTCCCCATTTCCTTGTAGGAGCCTGTCAGCAGATTCACCTTTGTAGGAGACCTGCAAAGTCTCTTTTGCACTTGTGGGTCTTTCTTTTCACCTCTGCTCACTTGCTGTCAAAATAACAGCTGACCTTGGAGAGTGCTTCATGGTCCTACATCACATCACTGTTAGGCTTTTGAAATTAAGGTAACCCTCAAATCTAAATACTTCTTTCACTACCTCCTCGTCCTGAAACTTGATCAATTTTTATTGAAAACACAGTTTAAAGTAAATGCAGTAAGATATCTCATTACCAGGAGTACAAGCAGGGATTCAGTCAGTCGACTGCTATATTGCACAGGGAGATAGAAAAAGCATATGGAGCCTGGGCTATCTAATCTAATCTCACTATGTCTATATAATCTGGGTAAATGGCTAATCTATCACAAAGAGATAATAATAATTAAGGCTGCAACCAGGTTCCATTAGCAAAATTGATGTGCCTTGATCCCTATTGGTTTTACTTTGAAAGCAAGAGGGAATTTTTTTCCATATTGCTCGAAGAAAATTAGTCAAAGTGGCTTCTTTTTTTTTTTTTTTTTTTTTTTTTTTTTTCTTTTTTTTTTTTTTTAACATTACAAGGCATTAACAAATTAACCTAGATTTGAAATTTTGGCTCCTGCCTATCATTTGTTTTCTCATCTTCTAGCTAAACATAGCTTTATCACTGTCCTGTATTCCAGATATGGGTACAGTGAAAGTCTCTTGAGAATTCACTGCAGGATGTATTAGTGGAAAATAGGTTGTAAATCAGCAGAATCATTAACTCTTTTTTTTATGTAAGAGCTGTGATGACTCTGTACTCTAGAAGGAGGTGTTCTGCCACCTATTAGCCCCTCCTAACCCAAAGAGAATATTAACAGTCTTTTCTCAGGAAGCTTTTCAGGAGGGTTTCTTTTACACAGATTCCTCTGAGTATTTGCTGTACCAGTGGTGGTGGCAGCAGAGTAGCCCAGATTTTTTCATCTCTTTTGAAAAACTCTGTTCACCTTCAATGCTGAAAACTTGATGTGAGGAGGTTCATGAGTATGGGTAGGTAGAGGGGTGCTTGCAACTGACACTTGAAGTGTGGGGTTTTTATTTTATTTGCTTACACAGCTAGCTACAAAGGAAAACAGCTTCAGGACTTGTTGATTCCTGCCTGTCTTTGCTGTTGGTTTTGGGACATAAGGTATAAACTGATCTAATTGGAGGAAAAAGGTGCTTTAAACCAACCCACGTTTTTGGAGGAGTGCTTCTAAGGAGTTCTCTGAGCATCCTTTCTCAGGATAACCAGGGATGTTTAAATTATGGCAGCCTCCTGGCTGGCTTCTTATGAACTATCCAGCACAACATTGGCATGGCAATGAAATGCTCTGACAACTCTCTTTTTTGCACTTACTAGCCCTTTTCCAAATCCAGCCAACATCCTTCTGGCAGGACAAGGAAGAGAGGACATATAGTGCTATAGTGGGCATCTCTGCCAGGGATCTGCCCTGGGCCAGGTTCTCCTTGTGGCTTTCCTGCAGCTACAAAGCAAAATGCCAGGAGCAGAGCTGAATCTCACTGATTCAGCTCCATGATATCATGGATTTGATAGGACCAGCTGCATTGTCAAGGCTGGTCTCTTTAAGTCATGCAATATCTATAATTTAGTAAGATCCACAGAAAAAAGACATGAACAACTAATCCAAAGATCCTTATGCATACTACAAAACACGTCTTAAAAGCCCACAGTGCTCCAGAGGAAGGACAGATTTCATTTAGATGTGAGGGTTTTTTCATTCTATGCAAAACAGTGGTTATTAAGCTCTGCTCTGCAATGAAGAATTTCTTGGAAGATGTTGTACTAAATGGCAGAGCATTACCTGCTGTTGCCTCTGGGTAAGTGTAATGATGAAACCCCAGCAGATGAGGGTTTGATTTGAACAAACAGCGACTTTTAGGTACAGTGCTCTGGTCTGCTGAGTGGTGCATGCAGAAATTCCCTGTTGTCTGGGGAAATGGATGATACAATATTTTGTGCATCTCCATTTACTCAGAAGGATTTATAGCCTGGAGGGAATTTGAATATTGACATTGGGATCACAGGTAAAAATGCTTCACAGATTCTGTGTCTCTCTCCACCATCATCTTTGGCCAGTGTCTCATGGGTGATAAGAAAAAGGGTTTGTTTTGCTATGAGCAAGTAGCTGTCAGCCAGGTTTAGGGGTCTGCACCCAAGGGTGGGGTATCTCCTGCTTAACTTGGTTTGCTGTGCTGGTAAGACAGGATGCAAAGGCTGTGTGCAAGACAGACAATAGCACTGTGAGAAGAGAGGCAGTGATTTTATGCTTGTGAGGAGTTAGGCAGGTGCTTAAACTGGTTATGTGCAGTACGGGCACAATTCAGGCAGCGAGCTGGTACTCTTCCTCTGTGGTCCTGGCTCCTGGCATCTGCACTGGCTTATTGAAATAAGCAGCTCTCCTAAGCTGCTCTTCCAAACTGGGAAAATATTCAGTCCCCAGAGGGGAGGGGGGCTGCGCTCTAAGAATTTCTGCTGTTTTTCTAACTCCAGCATTGCAATGCTTGTGGAACTGAGGATCTGAAAGCAAAGGCTGGAGTGGGACCATGTGTGGTGGGGAGCCATATGGAGCCCCTTCAAACCACTCTATCTCTGTTTTGATCGGCATCCAGACCAGGTCTCCCCACACCAGGTCTTCCAATGCCCCTTCCTGCTTCCAGGTCAAGCTCCCCTTGTTATCTTTGCCAGTGTGGCAGCTCTGACTGCATTCCTGGCCTTCACACAGAGTTCTGCCTGTGCTTTTCATGCCTGTCCCACAGCTTCCCTGACTTCTCAAGGGTTGGACTTGCCTTTTCATGGACACATAGACCCTTTATTCATGCAGAGGACACGTCCTGTTTCCTGCCACCCTAAGCTTCAGAACCTTGGACATGCATCCTAGGAACTATGGAGGGATTTCTAAGTCACCTCCTTGCTTCTATTTTCTTTTCCTTCATTCCCTCCTGTTTCCACCCTATCCCATATGGTATCTGTCAGATACTGTTCTCCTACCCCCAGAACTCTTAATAAGACAGAGATGAAAGTGTTCCTTTATTAATAATCACGGAAAATGTTGTGTGTGGAGCTCAGAACTGGGAGAGTAAAAGAAAGACAGTAATTAGCTTGTTTCTGTATCTCGGCTCACTGAGGCATTTTGGATGCAGTGAGAAAATTCTTGACAGATTTTCTTTTCTTTTTGTTCTCCCCTTCCACCTCCCCTTTCCTTCTTTTCTTTTGAAGTATCATGCAAAGTTCTTGGGTTTGGGTTTTCTATTTTTTAATGATAAATTTTATAATATGTATACAATTTTTTTTCTTCCCTCTGACTTGTCAGAGATATCAGCTCACAACATATCCCTTTGTTTGCCTGTTTTTCTAGGCAGTTCTACATTTGGTCTCCTAAAAGGAAGTAAACATGCCAATTTTCCATTGACTAGCAATGTTTGAGATGCAGGGGTGATTTCATTAGAGGAGTCCAGAAAACCGTTGTTCACCAATTTTGTTTGTCCCTTTGTGAGGAGCAAAGGAAGGGAATTTAATATTCCTCATTTGTTGTTTGTTGTCTCCTATGCTAACACATGCTGGAAGGACAGAGCAAATAATTTTCCTCTGGTTTTAATCCCTCACCCAAATGCATTCCATCTTCCTTCACAGAATGGAATTCTCAAGTAGGATATACACAGCCAAATTGCCAGCAACCAGTTCCAAGCTCTTGCTCCCAAGAAAACTGTGTTTGCCTCTTAGGAAATACATGTGGAGATTCCTTCCCAGCTGCTTGAGCTGCATGTGAGGGCTTAGCACCTTGGAATAAGGGGGGCTGAGCTGAGTCCTGTGAGGATTGATGCAAATGCTGTGTGGAGCATTGGAAGAGACCACAGTGTGCTATGTATGGAGCAGCAAAGCCTCCTCTGCCTGTAGGGAAAATATTTAGGACAGTAGCAGCCCTCTGCTTTCAAGAGCCTTTGAGTTCAGCTGTGCTGCCCTAACACCCAGAGACCCTGGTGGTGACCAGGGAGCTGTCACAGTTGGCACTGCAGGGGACAGGACTGTGGTACAGCCCTTGGCACTGGTTACCCAAAGAGAAGCCAGAAGGGGGCCAGTGAAAGGGCTTCCCCAGAGATGCTGTTGGATGTAGGACTAGAAAACACACCTTTTGACTCAAGGCCCAGGGGCCTTACAACTACCATAGCCCATCTCTGAGTCATTGTCCATGTCTGCTGTAGAAACAGCAAATGTTTGTTTGTGTTCTTTTCTTAAGTCTTCCAGGCAGGAAGAAACTAAGAGGGTGGGAAATAGAACAAGGGTACTAAATCTGCATGACTCTGCAACATATTTTCTTTTCTCGTGGAATGGGTGTAAGTGACAAGGCAGGGTTCAGGTTTGTGAGCAAAGGAGAGGAGTAAGACATCACTTTTGATGCCTTCAGTAACTGAAAAGTCATTCTCACCTTAGTTTGAAGCCCTCCAGCAGTTTCTTTTGCTGCAGGGTACATTTGTTGATTTGCATTATGAAACAAATCAAAGTCCAGACACAGCATTGCATAGATGTGATAGAGCCTTCCCATTTTGAAAAATGTTTTTCAGAACACTGTAGCAGAACAAAACTAAATGAGTACTTGGAGCCAGTAAAAAGTTATTTCAACTGTACTTTCCCCTGCAAAATCCAGTCAGCTCTGAAGCATCCAGAGTACATCATGTGCCAGCTCTCTCCATTCTGTAATAGAGTCACCTGAGTAAATATGGTTAATTTCTGTCCAGTAACCAAAAATGCTAGATCTAAGTTAAAAAAAAAAAAAGCTTGTTCTTTATATCAGTTCTTAGTGCATTAATTAAAAGCTCCTGTGAGACAACAAGGATGAGTGGGATGCAATAAAGATGCTAAGAAAGAATAAGAACATTATTATAATGAAAGCAGATTAATGGGGCTTCACATAGTGGTGCTAATGGATGTTTTTGAACTTAGAAAGGAAGCGATGAGACAATTGAGTAATGAATTTTGTCATCAGAAAATCGCAGCTGAGCCAACATCACCATATAAAAAGGGAACTGGTTTATTGATTATAATGGAAAAGACTAATAGATGGTTTTAGCGAAGACACAACACAATTTTTTTTCTACAGGAATGCCCTGAAAAGGCCACTCGCTTATATATCCGTTCCCAAAACGGAGGCATAGTAATTACATCCTTTGTTTATACAGTTATTGAATGCACATCACATTAGCACCAAGTGTGGGGCAAATGAAGGGAAGGCCTAAAAAAAACCTCAAAGGTTTAGAAGGCCACAGGAAAGACAGAGACTGCCAGAGCACTGCTGTGTTACTGCAAATCCTACCTGCAAAGCAGAGAGAAGCAGGGACTGTGGGGACAGCTTTGGCAGCATGTTAATACGGTGGTGTATGGATTGATCCCAAAGTGCCAATGCTGGCACCTCACTTGCGAAAAATGCATGCAGGACTGGCCATGTTGTCTCAGAAGAGGGTTGTCTGAGAGCGGAGTGGTGGGAATAATGATGTGCCTGGGAGAATTCTCATGCAGAGAAAGTTCTTTGAAAGTTTGGGACCCACAGAGCTTGTACGTTCCTAAGAAGAAGGGATATTTAAAGCCTATATGTTTGTAAGAGAGCGCTTCAGTTTTCAGACGAAAGAACAAGGAGATGTTTGATGACACTACAGGATGAAAAAGTGGGAGTATTCTTTTCCCAGTAACAGGCAGGTTGGATGGAGAAATCATTGTCTTGTACTGTCATCAATAGCCAAGCTTTCAGCAGGACTCAAAAAAGATCCTCTATCCATTGAGAGTATTCAGAGTTGTCCTAATCAGTTCTGGGAAGGAGAGCCAGCCACATGCAGTCAGTAAGGTTTAAGGCTTCTCTAGGTCTCAAAACCCAGGACAAAGCCTGGCATAGAGGGACAAGCTGTTCCACATCTGTCCGTGTAGTGGACTTGTACCTTCCCTGAAGTATGATGGTGCTGACTGCTGTCCCAGGCAGGATAAGGGACTGGATGAATGCCATGGCCCATACAGTTGGGCACTGACAGTGTTGCTCAGTGGAGCCTCTCCTCGAGCTTCCTCAGCAGTGACCCAAGGAGTGAGTGTGCACAAATGCATTGAGGAATCAGCCTGCGTCATCACCATAGCTAAGCATTTTACCTGGATGAGCCCCGGAGCTCAGTTACACCAGAGTGCAACATACTGCATACCCTCCTGCATTCTGCACACAGCCTTTCAGAGACTAATTACCATCTCATCCTGAAATCACTTTAACCACCGGAGGGAGGGGGATGACATCTGCTTAACATCTGCACAGTGGCAGGCTGCCCGTGAGCTCGAGCCATGCAACACGGATGGAAACATCCATCTGAAAGTGCAAGGAGTGCTAACTGTAGGTGGCCCTGCTGCAGAGCAGGCCTGCCTCTTGGCCACTGAGCTGGGTTTCCTCTGTTAGGTTTTCTAGCAGCAAGGACCCAGTTGCATTCTTTAGGAGACACTCTACAACCTACTCAGATCCTTGCCATCAGGAAGTTTGTCTCAGGTTTGGTCTGCATTTGCTTTTTTCCCTTTGTTGTATTCGTATTGATATCCTGTCTCCTAGTCACAGCCACAACAGGCATATTTGACCCTTTCTTTCTTTGACTGCTCTAATTATCTGACTGTTTTGTTGCTCGGCTTTGCTCTTGTTAATTTTTGTCAATATATTTTGCATAATGAGGTACTCAGGAGTGAAGATAATGTCCTGCATGTGCTCACATGAGAGCTCCGCACAGAGAAAACTGATTCCCTCCCTCCTCCAGGCAAGTCTACGTACACAAAAAAGGGGCTGAGGAAAGGTTCCATGGTGATTAAAATCTGTCTTTGGATACTTAAGGGCACAAGATGGGAGAGCAAAGAGAATTGGGATGGTCATCTGCTCTTAGTAGAAATTTTCAAGTCCCACTCTTCACTGTGGTGAGCTTTTAGGCCACCAGGGTCCAGAAACACCTAGTCTCCACACCACAAGTGCCAAAACACATCCATCCTTTATCCTAAATGCTGGCCTAATCTCCAAATGTTTGGAGGCTTTTATGGACTGCAGCCCCTCCAAACACATGCTGCTTTAATATTGCATTCTATCCAACACTGCTGAGCCAAAACACTCTCTTTTTAAGGCTTTTTGTGAAATAGTGAGACAGCTTCATGATGATGTCAACATCATAAATCATCACATGTGCAGTGCAGAAAGTCCACAGTGATGAAGGCATGGAGAAAGAGAATGACTTGTCCAGTGAACTAGTTCACTCCTTCTTTTCAAAAGAGATTCCCAAAGTCAGGTTTTCTCTCTGTAGAGGACTCTGATCTGGTAAAATATCGACATTTCCAAAGAAAAGGAAAATTGGGAAGTGAGGGCAATATGCTCCCTTGAGCTTGTGGACTCTTGGCTGTGATACAGAGAAGTCTGGTGAAAACCTGGTTTGCCTTGGAGCTCTTCAGGTATCCTGATGCCTTGAGCAGAGACAAGTCAAAACCTAGTGAGAGCTGCAGTTTAGGAACTTCCAGCATAGGTTCAGACACCTCTGAAGTGAGCTGGGAGAGGTAGAGAATGCCATAGTCCTTTCCAGCATAGTGTATAGCAGGCCCACACTGTTGTCAACTGCGTAGGGTCACCTGTGGCCACATCCATGTACTCCAGTTCTTTCTGCTGTTCTTATTTTAATTCAGAGTGCTTGATTTTGCTGCAATTATCCTTCCATTGAAATCTATGGGTCTAAATGGGCATGACTAGGCATAAGTCCATCTCCTTGGTGCTAATTGTGACTTTATTTTGTGCAAGCTATGAAGCAGGGTTGGTCTTTCCAGCAGGGATTGAGGTAAAATGTGAGGCATGTTGGTGGAGTGAGGGACATATTACAACTTCCACTTGGATAAATCAAATATTGTTGCTGCCAGTTGCTGCTGTATCTATTGTGGGATCAAAAGTTGGTCTCGCTGAGCTTGTTGGGAGCAGTGCTGTGGGGTTAAACTAGGTCATCTTACTGCTGTGGGTGAGAACAGAGTTGCAGTACCAAAATCCACCCTGACTGCAATTCTGGAGTAGCTCTGCTGATGGTAGATGGAATTGCTCTGGATTTACAGTGCTGAGACTGAAAAAAGAATTTGGCAGGGTAATCTCCAGAGCTATTGAACTGGCACCTCTCCCCAGAGCTATGTTTAGTTAACATTTACAAGGGGAAAGCAAAAGAGGCATGATTCTCCAAACCTTGAACCCTGTTGAGGGCTGATTGATCTTGAATGCTGGCAATCCTGATGCCCCCAAACACAAACAAGCATGTATATGGATGTGAGCATAATTTTCCTTCATCCTCTTAAAGAATGCAACACAAGTCATATTTAATAATAGAGAAATGATGTAAGGTCTCCCTCCAGCTGTTTCTGCATAAACTCTCTTCCCTTGCTTTGGGAGGGGGTTTGACGATCTGGTGAAATATCCAATGAGTCTTACATCTGCACAGAATGGTGTTAAATGCTGGTATTCACTGGTATTTGCCACAAGCTGGTAACTGACTGGGATGAAATTCAGGCCCTGCAGTCTGGGCTGTAGAGTGAATGGTTATTTGTCACAGAAGCAGGAGGGGAAAGCCATGATAAGAGAGGTAAGAGAGAGCCTCTCTGTGCTTGGAGAGACTCTTCTGGTAGGTGGGAAAGGGATGATGTGCCAGCCAGGGCTGACACCAATTGGCACCATTAATCCAGGGCTGAAATGACAGGGAGTTAATGCTCTGCAGGGTGATTATTGCAAACACTGTGCCTTAATTGTTTACCTCTGTTTCAAGGAGCCAGTTGACAGTCAGCTCAATAGATTTCAGGTAGGTTTTCTAGTGGGGTAATACTTTTTTTTCAGACGAGGTTTAGAAGGCTGAGTGGAAGTGAAATTGGTTGTGGCATGCTGTCTGTTGTTACAGGAAATAATGGGAAAAAGGCTGGGAATCAAGAAAAGATGACAAATGAAAATGTAGATGTCAATAAAACTGCAAGATGGGAAAGCCAGCAATTAAACAGGAACGGATTTACACAGGAATGTTGACTAGCAGGAGGGGCATTTATTCAGGATCAGGATGCATTAGTGGGGCTGCAGAGGGGCCAGGCTTTGGATGGAGTGTGGTTGTAGGGTGCAGCTGAGGTTCATCCCCAGGCAGACCTGTGCAGATGAGCTTGCATGAGGCCAGGAAAAGCAGGGAATGCTGCAGAGGGGTTGGCAGAGCTGGGTGTGAAAAGTCTTTGACTGGCATGGTGTGGAGGCCAGCTGGGCAGGAGCAGAATTCACACAGGTGTGAGAGCCACTCCTATTTCATTTCAGCAATTTTCCTGTCTTAAGAATGAAATGTCAGTTGTAAAAGGAATAGAAAAGCAATTATCTGGATTGTGGAGTTCCAGGGGCAGCAAGCCCTGAGCCTCACCCTGAATAAAACCTGCCAGGAGCAACAGAAACAAGCTGTAGTCATACCCAGCTATTTCCCCTGCTCAGTCCTGGCTATATCATCTGAGGGACTCCATGAATTCTCCAAGGGATTTTGTTATTGCTATTGATTTTACATGGGAGATTCTTAGATACTGGGGTTATGGGTCGGCAGCACAAAGCCGTAAGATAAAGGGATCTTCACAGTGCTGCTCACCTGTGCTGCCATAGCTGCTGGCAACTCCAGTGCTGTTCCACCAGCCTCCTAGCACCTCTTGCTGGGAGAAGTTGAGAAGGGAGTAGCTACTTTGCTCTGATCAAGGGGTAGAGAGAAAGTAGAATTCAGGTTCTTCCTTATTAAAACATGCTATGCACAGCACAAAAACACTCTAATGTATGCATTTAGAATATACTGCAGAGCTATTTCTTTCCCCTTTTTTTAAAAAAAACCCACAAACATTTTTATAATAATAATAAAAATGCAATCTATATACAGTATCTTCATATCCCAAATATTTATAAACACAGTTATCTTTGGTTGACTGATTCCAGGAAGTTTGCCAGCACATCAAAGCGGTGACATTTTACATCTCATATTCTTTTCATTGTGAGGAATGAGATGCTTCTCCATTTCTTAACTGATTTTTCAGATTTTCTTTTAAGACTGGTGCAATTGGGTAAAACCTTACAGATTCTAGAACAGACAGGAAATTCCATGAGACTTAATAAACACCATGCTTGGCTTGATGTTGCTGTAGGGTATTAAAAAGAAATATTATTGACCATTAGTCTGCCACACAGACACATCTATAAGTTGCTGTCGTTGGCCATAAGGCTGTAGCTATAACTGATTACAGATGACTTTCTCGGAGCCTGGCCTCTGTCTCACAGTCCCTAGAGCCAAAATCTTATCTGTTCATCCCACCCTCTAGCTCTGAAGTGTGACGGGGCAAACAAGTGGCCAGTGGTGCCTTGGTGGAATGTGTCACAGTGCTGCCCTTCAGGTCAGGCCATTATAAATGGCATGCTTTTGTGAGTCGCTGATTGTAGATGGAAATCAGGGACTCTTTGAAATGATTGTCACTTTATTATCATAATGTCTTTTCACCAAGACCTGGTGTATTGTGTTTGTTATGCATTTTACTTGGAACTTGCTCTCTCTGTGAAATCCATAAAGGAAGTGCTATGGCATTCTTGGGTGCTCGAGTGGATATTCTCTCCAGATGTTTTTAAAGGTCCATCTTCTAATTCAGTCCCCAAGAGGCTTTTTAGAAACTGAAGTGAGCAATTGGAGGCAGCTGCATAATATCTCAAATGACCTACTCAGTCCTTCCTTTCGTGATTTTTTCCCCATGTAGGTTATCCATTTGCAACTAAAATCATCGTGCCAAAGGCGTTTTTGCATTGTGTAGAAACCATTCATGCACATCACTTTAACAACAGGGGGGCAGACCTGTTGAGTATTAGGCTAACCAGTCGTGTAAGTGAAGGCTTTAAAGGAGGAGGGAAAAATGATGGATGCAGTGTGCAGGGCTCCAGAAGACAAATGAGCAGTATGAAATGGATATGGTCTGCACAGATTTGAATAATATTCAGTGTTCAGTCCACCATCGGGGTACCATCAGATGGGGCTCCTTCCAGTGTGTGGTGTTACATCGTCATCTTCTTTGTTCTCCACTTCAGGTACTCTTCATCACAGCTGGCCCAGCTTATCTTCTAAGCTAGCTTTTAACATTGGAACCTCTGCTGGGCAAGGGACTTAGATCAATCTATATAACACATAAAATATAAAAATATATATAAAAAAATATAGGTGTGTGGGTCTGCGCTCACACGCATATGTGTGTTTGTCTGTCTCTGCACATAACAGAATCTTTCAGGAGGATAAAGCATGAGGTGTTCAGGCAGCAAATGGTATTCAGGAAAGAAAATAAAGCCAGTCCTCAACCTTTCATAACTGGGCATGGCACAGGTAAGAGGCAGAAAGCCTCTTACCTTGAATAATGCTGTCTCCACTCAGTCCCAAAGCCACAATGTGTTGGAGGAAGCTCCAGGAAGAGTGACAAAAATGCTGATAGGTTTGGAAAGTGTAGTGTAAATGAGAAGATTAAGGAGGCTGGTATATATTCATTGAGGAGGAAAGATGTGTGAAGGGAGATGTAATCACTGCCTGCAAATCCATAAAGAAACGCTACTGAGAGGATGGGGATCCATTTTTCTCAGTGGTTGGTACAAACAGGCCTAAGACATAATGGTCCTGAGGTGCAACAGGGAACAGTTAGTAAAAAAATATCAGGGAAAACTTTATTACTCTAGGAACAGTTTGGTGATAGAGTAGGCTGCCAAGGCACTCTATAGAGCCACCAGCATTGGAGATATTCAAGGCAGGGATGAGTCACCCATCTGTTAGGGATGGTTTAGGTGTAATCAGATCTGCCACAATGTGCAGCAATAGCCTGGATGATGCACCAGAGGTCTTTTCTCACCCAAATGAGTCTGTGACTTGTCATTTGTGCTTATTTCACTGTGTGGTACTCTGTGTGTGTGTTTGTGCTCGATTCCTAATGTTCCCATGTGTACCTGGAGCTTGGATGTCTCCTGGTCCGTACTGTCAGTCCCCCAAACACTTTCTCTCTCTTTCTTTCTTGCCATTTTACTCCCTCTTGATCCATTTCTCTTACATTTCTATATTTAATTCCTGATCCTTTGTTTCAGTGTGCCCTCTTGCCTCTTTTTGTCTTCATTTCACATACACTTGTGTGTGCTTTCATGCGGTTGCTCCTGTGCCTGAGCACATGCACACATGCCTCTCTTCACTCTCACTGCACTTTTCTCCTCCTGTCTGTCCTCCAGCGAGAGCTGTGGGTGGAGAAGGGCAGGCAGGAGGAGGATTTCACTTTCTGTAACAGAACTGCTGGGAAACACCCAGTTTGGGATTAAAGAGTTCCATGTTTTTGGAAATACACGGGTCCCATGGGTATATGATGCTTGACAGGAGGTGGAGCATTAACTCTGCTATGTGGTTGCCAGATCTGCTCCACATCTGATAGTCTAGGGCTGTGCACAGGACAAGCTTGAGTTGGCCTGCACCCCTCCTTGTGACTTGCCTTGCAGCCACTTCTCTGCAAGCCCCACACAAAAGCTGAACAAGCCATCACGGCCATCTGACAGCAGCAACAGAAACAATGCACAGACATTGACAGCAGCCTTGCTGATGGTGATGTGCTGCATCTTCCTGAGCTTGCAGCAACATGAGGAGTGCTTTATGAAATTAATATGGGTTAAGTACTCGTGCTGAGTGCCAGGTGTGTTTTAGAGGGCAAAACCAGGAAAGGTTTCCTCCATCAGCAGTGAATATGCTTGGACAGTCACCAAAGCCCACTGACTGGTACGAGCTGTTACTGTGACAGAGGATCATTAAGGTGCTTTTATTTTGAGTGCTGAGTGTGTGCACACGTGTGTACAGCAATCTGTTTATTGCCTGTATTCATTTCATAAAATAAATCAGATCACCCAAGGATGTGTTCAGCTCTACATCACTGGCAGTTTTCAGATTATCATCAGATGCCTTTCTAAAAGATTTTCTTTGCTTCGCTCCTAAGGTTTTGAGTCAGAAATGGGGAATTTATGGGTGAAATGTCTCGCTGCATCCCTCAGGGAAAGGTCCTAGGTGATCTAAGCTCTTCCTTTCTTATCTTTAATAGCAGTGAAGCTAAATGTTGTATTAAGAAACTGTTACATTTCAGTGTGCTTAAGTCAGGAGATAGCCAAGCTAGATTGTATGTGAAACCTTACATGGAAACAAAGGAGTCTGTGGTAAATGCTTTAATAATGATTATGAATATTCATGTTTACTCCAAAATCATTTGGACCTGCCTTATAATGGCTACACTAAAATTGCTTTCCAAAATTACAGCTTATCTATTGGCCTTGCTGCTGGTCTCCTGCAGGAATGTGTTCCCTCCTTGCAGTGTGTGGCTACATTGATGTTTTCACAGAACGCAGTGTTGCTCTCATATTTTTTTCTTCAACCTTAATCACTGTTATGTATCATCTTTTGTGCGTCCGTGCTTTCCCATATATGGCAGATAAACAGAAGCTATGAAAGTAATTTGTACCAAAAAAAAGCATAGTAAATTGCATTAGACAGCATGCTACAGATCAAGACTGGCAACAAAAGTAATAGTGAAGATGTGCTGGCATATAGAAGGGTTTATAATTAAATTGCAACATTAGCAATTTCATTGTTGGTGTTTCTTTAATATATCTTATGAGAAATGCTCTATTACTGCTTAAAGTAATTACTTTGTACTTGAAAACATGCATATATTTAAATGTCAACTGATGGTAAAAATCTCACTTTTCAATTTACTTGTACTTGGACATTTAGAAATACATTGATAACTTTCAGATCAGTAGTTTTATGGGATAAATTCTTTACTCAAACTCTCACTCATTAAAAAAAGAATTTAACAGCAGTTTAGAGAAAGCAGATTGATTACTGAAAGTAATATTGGAACTTTATTAAGACAGTCAAAAATAAATCACAGGCAAACTACAAAATAGTTGGATTGATACATAAGAGACCTAGTCAAACAAATCATCAGTTATCATCATGAAAACTCTACACTGCTAATACAAGTCTCTACGCATATTTCTCAAAGAAACAGCTTTGGAGATAGCAGCATAATGAATTACTGTGAAGAGGTGTATCTGTCTGCAGCAGAGAAAATCTATCTTATTTTAAATGTGCATGTGTGCTGAGAAAATTATTAACATACAAACCTGGCACCAAGGAGAATATGGCATAAAAAGAAGCTTAGAGGTCATTTGCTGTGATGGACCAAGTACTAGCAACACTTAGTAAAACAGAATTGAGACAGGGTAGAGGAGGAAGGTGTGCTTAGCAGAAATTCAGAGCTTTTGCCCTCAATTGCTAAAATTGTGTGGGTCAATTAGGACAATTACATCTTTCTCAGGGGTAGTGTCTTTTGATAAATGAGAAGCAATGTCAAAGAACAGCAAGAGATTACAAGAAATTTGGGTGCCATTTCTATGTTATCCCAGGCATGGACTATCTGTGTGCCAGGCTGATTCCTGGTACAAAGGAAAGAGGCAGAGCTCCTTCCTGTATTCCAGTGCTCCATCGGGTGTCCTTGTCTGACCACACTCATCCGAGCATGCTTTGTTAGTACAGCTAGCCCATTGCTCACTCAGTGACTCAGGGGCATATCATGGGTCGTGATCAAAGGTACATGCTGCTGGACCCTGGCAGTAACCTTTCCAGGAATGATCTGGCAAAAGTAAGTCATGAAGCATTCTGGAGGGGTCAGAGCATTCTCAACTGCGGGCTGGAGGGAGATAACATCCTAATTAAAGTAATGAGAAAGCAAATAAAATGGCCTCAGAATGTGAGTTGGGAAACCCCCAAGCTCAAAGATACCACCCTGCTCATTAATGAGTTTATTTTCATTCTGCTTCAGTTTTTCTCTGTGACTATTGTGGGGGTGTGACTCTCATATGAGGGAAGATATCTTCATGTGTATTACTGATCATGCTTAAGGACTCAAGTCCAGTCCAGGACCCTGCCCTCCTAGATTTTGGGTAGGACATAATAGGAAAAAGGCCTTGGTTTGAACATTTGGCACAGCAACAACATACAACCCATTTTGTAGGCAAAGAATCAAGGCAAAGAATGGAGAGCCCTACCCAGGGCCATACAGGAGATATGGCAGACTTGATATCTGAATTGACAGGTTCCTCCATTGCCCTAAAAAGTATCCCAGATGTGGATTTTTTGTTGAGTAGCAAAGGAGTAGAAGAGCAAAGGAGTAGAAGATCTGCCTAGATGTCTCCCTGTCCAACCCAAGCATATTGCCTGGTGCTTTGTCCAGTCTAGATACTTCCAGTGAAGGACTCTCTTTTGCCATGTTGTGGCATAGCTGAGTTGGTCTGAAGTAGGGAGGAAGTGTCTACCCAGCAGCTTTCATTCCCAACGGCTGATCTTGTGACACAAGTTGGAAAACAGGTGCTCCAGACACTTGGTGATGAAGCTGGCCACCAGTTTGGCACCCTTGTGCTCACTGCCAGCTGCTCAACCCCTTGGGTTTGCTGCCGCTGCCACTGCTGCTCCCCTCAGAGGTGCTGTTCCCAGTGGAATGATGTGGAGCATGTCAGTCTGAATCTGCATTCAAACTCAATCATTTCAAGATGAACCAAGAAGCTGAAGTGACCTATTAGCACAGCCAGCAGTCTTTGTATTTTTCTGATTATGTTTTATATATTTCTTTACCCTTTGTTCAATTACGGCAGGATCCCTTTCTTCTTGTCCGCTCATGTTCTCTCTCAGTGCTAAGTGCCAGCTGTCACTGCCTGCTGGATAATTACCATTTTACAAACAGTGTTTAGGGAAATGCCATCAGTTTCTGAATATGTGGCTGTCAGGGCTTATTTGAGGGGCTTTCCTATGTTAACTACCTCTTCTCTTTTCAAGCAGGAGGGCAAGGGAGGGGAAGGAAGCCGAGAGATCTGTCTTGTCTCCAGGCATTTGAAGAAAAATTGCATTTCATCTTTTTCGCATTTTGACTGTCAATGCTTATTCCTTCCCCCACCCTCTCTCCCAGTTTATGCGCTCCTCTCACTTTTTCTTTATGACAGGCTGCTCTGTCCCTCTTTGCAGCCCCAGTGGCCTGCTAGTGACTGGTGGCAGCAGAGAAGATAGAGCTGCTTATCATGGGGGATTACTAATGGGAAGGAGGGCATATTCTCCGAAATAATCGTGGCCCCTCATTACTGTAATATGCTACTTAAAGCTACACAGGTCTGCCTGAGGTTAAGCGGGGAATCTGGAAAAAAGCTTATACTCTGATTGCCTTGCTGCAAGAAGCAGTGGCAGGAGCACAGCCAAGGAGGGATGAAGTCTTGGTGTTGCTGACAGAGGTTGAAATGCTGAATTTGAAAGCCAGGCCACAGAGAAGGACATCATCTGCTAAGACATGGTGCATTTTCAGGGTGCAAACTATACAGATGATCCTATCTGTCAGGGTGGCAGGGAAGAAGGCAGGATGGCCACAGCATTTGGTTGTCTAATTTGCCTTTACTAAATAAGGTAATGAAAAATGCATTAAAAAAAAATTACATTCACCTGGAGGGGCTGCATCAAACTTGAGCTCCCCTCAATGCCAGAACTTTCTGTTGCCATATAAAGAACCTCCTTCTCCTTAGTGACAACTGGTAGCAGTTTATTAATCATTTCTGTAGAGCCTTGGTCAGGAGAAGTCAGCATGGAAATCAGGGCCATGTGTACTCCTAGATCAAGATATATTATCTGGTCCCAACAGTACTCACACCCCTGAAAGAAGGCTTTCTTTCAAGTGTAAATATTTTGGCTTTCTAATGATTTTTGCCACCTATCCACTTTGAGAATACTCAGAAGATGATAGAAGCCACTTCTCAGGCACAGCAGGAGCTCTGAATTTCTTGCCCCAGTCTGAACAATGGGAATGGGGTAGAGGAGGGTCCCAGGGGGATGGATCTCAGACTGTTTTGCAGCCCGTGACAAAGGTTTAAATACCAGTGTAAAGAATAAAGACCTCAGTGTGGCTGTGATTTGGGCTCTCGGACCAATGTGGTTTTGCAATTGAATAATGAAGACTCTAACATCTGGTGGGCTCAAGGGGCTCAAGGTACAGGCCTTTCTCCACCCCAGGAGTGGCACAGATGGACGTCACTCCCACATGTTCCTCTTGGTTTACGCTGCCTGGTACCAGCCAAGGCAGAAGCAACTATCCCTTATCTGCAGAGCCCTCTCCCACATTTTTTCCCGTTGCCCCTCATTTTCCACGCCGGGCCTGATCTCGTTGCTATGGAGATGCACATGCAATGTGTCTGACTTCATGCACGCCACTTCGGGAAGCTGAGGAAAACAGTGCTCCTGCTCCATAAACTGGGTGTGACTTAGGGCCATGGGGAGGAGAGGAGGAAAAGTGTCCTATGTAAAGAGAGAGATCTATAGGAGATGAGGCTGTGATTCCCACAGCTGGTACGAAAGCAACTGTGAGATTGGTGCGATACCTGCTGAGCTGTCAGTCTGAGTCACCCATCTCTGGGAAACTCTCTCAGGATAGAAAACACCTCTAGGAGATTTAAAGGCCCTACTGATATCTACACACAGAGTCACGCTTCCCTGGAAAGGCCACTTAAGTGGGGACACTGCGTGCACACAAGTCCCTCTAGCAGCAGATGCAGATGAGCCTGGTGCCGTGACTTCTCCAGGGCCTTGCCACTCTGCAGATAGTCACAGGTGGACAGCAAGGTCCCCTGGAGGTGTG
The DNA here is from genome assembly GCA_013397975.1 of Machaerirhynchus nigripectus. Taxonomy (NCBI): domain Eukaryota; kingdom Metazoa; phylum Chordata; class Aves; order Passeriformes; family Dicruridae; genus Machaerirhynchus; species Machaerirhynchus nigripectus. The sequence goes on along the minus strand of VZRQ01001827.1, from coordinate 1,913,075 downwards.
CCCTGTGAGCAGTCCCCTACCTTGGAGCCCCCTCTGTGCTATTTGGGGTCAGGTGCCACTCAGCCTTGTGTGTGTTATATGAATCACGTGGCTGAGGGACAGGGAAGGATGTGGCAGGAAAGCAGGGAGGCAGCAGCCAGCCTCCTTGCAGCTGGAGGCTCTGGGTGGCTCAACCCCTGGCCCATTGCTTCCAGGGGCAGCAGCAACTTCCCATTTGTTCTCTGCAAGGGCCCTCTCTCAGCATCTACCTACTCTAATTCTCAGCTCTGCTCTGAACTAGCTGAAAGGGAAAGGGATGTTGGACATGGAAATGGAAGGAAAATTAGGGAGGAGAGCTACTTGAGTCCCATTTACAAAAGCAAGGAGTTAACTTCTAATATCTAGGTTTTCCCCCTCATCTGTCCTTTGAAAAGGACACGTCCCAGCCAACACCTGCTCGTGCCTTCCCTTTTTCTGTCCATATGTTGTTATGTACCTTAAAGCAGAACAGAAGACTGAACTCGTGAAGGATATTGAGTAAAGAGGGGAATGGCTGGATCCCTAGAAATCACTATTTCCAAGGTATGCCACAGCTTCTCCTCTCCACAGTCAGGCTGAAGAGCACACCAGCCCCTTCTTCACTGAAACAGACAACTAGGTTGCTCCAAAAAAAAATGGAAAGTGCTTTCAAAATCGTGTCTTATTTTGAAAAGTATTATGTCAGCCTGCTGTTCACAGTCAACATGTAATGAAACACGTTCATTAGCCATTTTGGTCATCACTTCTCACGCTTTTCCGTATTTGAGCTGCTCAGCAGCAGATTGCAAGGCATTTTTCTAGCCATCCTTCCCAGCCCACTGATAGTGATAAGCAATATGTTTTGTACTGTTAGCGTCATGGTTATAAATGACCGCTGTACCACATGCTACCCAAATTTAACATGCTCAGACAGTTCTGTCACTGGCAGCTACTCCATGCCTTAATATCTGTCCCTAGAGTGAAACTGCTTTTAAGGGATAGAACGGCTGCCACCTCCTCCTGTCGCACTGGGTATGAGGCAAGGCTGTCCTACTGCGGTGAGATTTGCTTCTCACCCCTTGCTTCAGCACCACTTGCTAAATTGTTTCAGTGGCATCATCACCTCAGTGAGTTACTGCAGTTGTTTTCAGATATTGGCATCCTGAAAATTCAAATCACTCTGTGTGCCACTACCTTCTAGCACACTTCTACCCACCCAGTCATGAAAGTCCTTGCCTGGGTAGTGTCAGAGCACCCCACAGACCTTAATGCAGTAATCTCTGACTTCCCAAGGCAGGGAAGAGTTAACCAGCAGAAGTCTTGCACTGGAAACTGAGCCCTGGTGAGGTCAGGCAGGTTGTTCAAGGTCAAAGCACGAAGTCTGTGGCAGTTCTGAGAGCTAAGCCTGTGCCTGCCATTTCCCAACCCAGAGCCTTAGCCACGGACCTGTGTTTCCTTCCTCTGGAAGCAGCTGGTTTTCTTCCATCATTTCTGTCTCTTAATTTCCTTCTCTCTGTGCTGTTTTTTTATCACCTAGCCCACAGAGCAATTGTGATCCTGTTTACTTGAGAGATGCTATACAAAATACAGTTGTATTGTATTTCATTTCATCCGCAAGCCAGCATTCTCGGAGGGAGGCCAGTTGCCAGGGAGGAAAAATAACCAACAAAGCAAAGGGCAGGAGTGTTCAGCAGTTTCTTGAATTTGATCTATTTCTTCCCTTAACATACACACACACAGAGCCAAACCAAACTATTTTACTTTATGGAAGGGCTTTACAGTTAAATCTGAGTACGGTGCAAGCAGAGTCATTATCTAATGAAAGGAGGCTTATTGACTCCCTTCTCTCAATTTTAGACCACCTCTTCTCCTCTGATCTTTCAAGGGTAAAGCTATTAAAGTTAAACAGAACTTGAAACACATCTGGACTGTGTCCATCAAAGAAATTGCCATGCCAGACAGAAAGCCCTGTATTTGCACTGAGAGGGCTGGTGTATCCCTATAACCACATATGAATCTGAGAAATCAGAATAACCACCCTTGTGGGGTGATAGTGACCCAGTTACTACACTTAGTGAAGCCAGGACCAGAGAGTCTGGATCAGAGGGAAGGTTGGACTGTGTGAGTTGTCAGTGTGGTTTGAGCTGATCACTTATGCAGACAGCTCTTTCCTAAGTTGGCTGTTCTGTCAAAACCACTTTCCTTGCTGTCTGAGCTGTTCTTTCTCTAAGCTGGCATTTTTTTTTTTTTATGTGAGCACATTTTTGGATCAGATGAAAATACAAATGGAAACACCTTTTCTGGTCTTCAGCTCTTTCCATCATGCTCCCAGTTCTGATCTCTTTCTGTACCTGTCTACCCTCTGTGTCCCTCTTGATTTCTCAGTGGCCCTTTCCCTTCCTCTCACTATCTCTCTCACTTTCCCTTCTGCTTTTTCATTTGCCTGCCACTTCATCTCCAGGGCATACCCAAATGAGCTGCTCTTCATTTCTCCCTTCTCAGTTTTCTCTTGTTCTTCTCAGTGTGTCTCCTTCCTGTGCAGCACAAAGGCCTCCTAAAAAAAACCTGCAAAGCAGCAGCTTGTGATGGTGAACTGTGCAAGAAATACCAAGTCACCAGAGGCAGAATGAGCACTGGAGATGAGGTGCTGGAATTTGGAGAAGGAACTTGAGGAGACTCCTTTTTTAGGAGATTATAATTTCGCAGTGCCTTTCATCAGTACATGTCTGTCTGTCTATGTAAATGAAAGTCAGCTTAGATGAAAACATCTGACATGGCACCTACTGGGGCTACTGCTGTTGAAGGGCCCACGTGTGCTCACCTCCAGAGCCATGCCCTCATCCTATTGAGCAGGATCGTAGGAAAATTCGAATTGGAGGGGACCACAGATGGTTATCTAGCCCTACCTCCTACTCATCTTAGGCACTGTGGGATGACACCCTTCTGCTGTTCAGGTGCAGTAGGGTGTGAAGACTTGTGCTCATAGAGGGCTGGGTCTGTACCAGCATTAAGAGGATGAAGTGTAGAGGCGTGCCCTGTCATTGTGTGAAGTTCGCTCTTTCTCACACTTGTTTTCCCAAAGCCTGGTCTTTATCAAGTCTCTAATCACAATGGAACTCTTTATGGGCTATTCATGGCATTTTGCTCTTTCTATTTCCCTCCTCCAAACTTCTCTTCCTCCTTCTTCCTTTCCTCTTGCCTTGCTGAGCCTTAGACTCCTGTTTGCTCTCTGTGGAGAGTATGACATACTGCTGATTTTATGGAAAGTCCACAACTAATTAATTTTTGTTGTTGCCCAACCTAACTGTGAAATAGCTGCATTTCTTTCCTGGGACAGGAAAAGCAGGCACGTGTGAGTGTCATCTGGGGCCTGAATTACAAGATCCTGAATGGACTATCTAGAATTTTCTGCATGTGAACAGGGGCAAAAGAGCGAGAAAGTAACATGAAGTGTTAATGAAAGTGGTTGAAGACAGCCTGGCAAGCACAGCTGAAATTGATAGCTGGGGCACAGGTTCAGCCCTGTGTGCCTGGGGGGCACAAGCAGACAGACTGTGATGCACGGTTGGGCTTTAATGTACCTTTGTAGCTAGCAGATGCTATCCAGACTAAAAGGGAACTACCCTGGATGGTGGCAATGGATCAACATTTGTTACAGTTCCCTGGAAACTAACTGTCCTGTAAACAGCTCACACTCTTTGAGGTTTTCTGGGATGACCTTTGTAAGAAACATTGAGATCAGTTACTGTATTGTGGAGATCCAAAGTACCCTTTTCGCAAAAGGTCTGTTTTTAACGTCCAGAAATAAGTAGCGGAGTCCCGTCTGCCTCTCCGTGCCTCCCTTTTGCCCTCTCTGCCTTCCTCTCCCTCTCTTCCTGCTTCCTTCCATCCCAAGATCCCAAGGCTTGTCCTTATTATCCTTCAGTCATATCACAGAGAAAGAGTAGGATAAAGCTGCTCGTTGTCTTACGTGCCTTGTGGATGAAGATGGGCGTGAGTGCTGCAGTGACTTGGTACCCAATAGCTCTGGTTTGTGAGTGAAGCTCCAGTGGAACCAGATCTTCCCTGCTGTACACTTTCAAGCAAGGGGGCAAAAAGCTTGATCAAACTGACATGGTTTAATGGTTTGACCCAGGAGAAAAAGTTCTCATGTCTGCTCAGCTTCCAACACAGCAGTAAATCCCAGCCAGGATATAGGCTGTTGATTCAATACCACAGTTATATCAAGGAAGTGTCACTGTATGCCTAGAAATTGTTCATGGTTGTAGTGGTACTGAACAATGCAGAAGCAGAAGACATGCCCAAGACCTGAAAGAATTTCCCACATAGCTTTTATTTCATATTAACTGTGCATAAAATCTTCTTGGGTGTCCAGTACTGCATTTTTTCTTGTGCTAGTAAGAGTACTGAAGCTGCGAATGCACATGGGTCAAAACTATTGGACTTAATACTGAATTTATTGAAACATGACATATGTTTGCATTGAAATATATGTATAGGATGCACAGTATGTATTGAAAAATGCATAAGCACAACATGCAGTGTAGCAGGGCTTTCCAGTGCAATATAGGGGAGTATTCCTTTAGGCTCAGTCTAGATGCAGATGTGTCCAGTGTCTGTCTGTGAAAGCTGCCATTTTACTTTGCACTCTTTTCCTTTGGGAAATGTAGCCTGCAAAGAATACAGCAGGTTTTAAATGAAGCTTTCAGAGCTGTTCACAAACATGAATGAATTAAACCTCACAACTCCTCTGTGCAATACAGGAGACATCCTCACCTCATTCGGAAAGGCAGCCACCTGTGGAAGGCAGCAGCTGTTTAATAGTGCATGGTTACATTTTACAACTGTTGGGTACAACAAGTGATGACAGAAAATATCCAAATTAAACTAGTGGGAATTAGGCCCAGAGAACATAATTGCTCAAATTAAAATGTGTGTAGTTTAAGTTAACGCCTATACAGTGTGCACACTGCCACCAGTTCCGTAATGAACTCTTCTGGTTAGGGTTAAAGATGTGCAAATATTGTTCTCTTTGGCTTCTGAAACAAAACATTTGGAGACAGAAAAAGTGGCATGTGTTGAACCAAATCCTCTTTGTGTTGGTTGGTTTGCCTCTTGTTCAGTTGCTCTTCTTTTTCATATAGGAGGGGAAAAAGAAAAAGATGGAAAACATCATTTCACTTGACACAAATTATTTCATTTGGCCCAAAGCAAAGCCTTTCAGAGCAGCAACTTCTGAGAAAAGGCCAGGGAAGGCCAGCTTTGCAGAGTTACTCTTATTGCTGCGAATGTAAAATGCAGTACCAGCAGCAATACAGCACCTCCTAAGGGTATTCACCTTGCTGTCAGTGGACTGAGCTGCCAATATCCTGCCTACCCAGAGAGCCCAAGTCCAGAGCTGCAAGCCTTGGGAGAGTTATAAGAATTAAAGTGCAAGGAAATATTGTTATGTCTGTGGGGAAGAGAGATAGAGTGACTTCCCCATGGAGCAGGAAAAAGAGTGTGCCATAGTTGAGTCCTTCAGCCAGTCCTACCATTTTAAAAGAATATGTACTTTGAAGGAATATATACTTGGCTGGACTGAGATCCTGCCTCAGTTGACAAGAATTTGTCCAGCGTAGCCTGAAATTTCCACTTCTAATAGAACTGAATGGCTAATTTAGAAAGAAATCAAAGCAAAACAGATTCATTGCACCTCAGCATTGTTTTTGTCTGGTTTAACTTACCGTGTGGAACCATTTCAATAAGCTGTATTATCAGAGAAGATTTCATTTTCCCTTCTTTTTGGTCGCTGCCCAAAAGCTTGGCAAACGCATATCCACTTTTATTTAAATTCACACTCTCATGGTTAGGAATTCACAGTATTACTTTCTCCTCCAATGCCAGCCTTGCAGAGGCCTCCTTATGATGAAAGATCTTATTAGAGTTAGTTCTCTGTATCAAGGAGAGACAATCAATTCCTTTTGGAGATTTAATTTTAATCATGCAAACTGGCTTCTGTTGCCCTGTGTTCCATAAAACTTTCCCCGTTCCCTAGTCCTTGGTATTAGTTTCTGTGGATGGCAGGCTTCAGAGCTTGTCCTGGTAATCAGAAACAGGGGGTTACATTAGTCCCAGGTTGTGTTGCACACAGCAATTCTATTTGCAGAGTCTGTTTGCTGCACAGCTAACGGCTGCTGCAAACAGCGCACAAGTAATTTCCAAATGACAGATCTCCTCTCTGTCTGCAGCTATTTTAAACTTGGTTTGCCACATGTGGTGTGGCCGTGACTCTGGAGGGAGTCATTCCCCCCAAGCCCTCCCCTTCCAGAGCCAATGTGCTGTTGCCCTGAGCTGAATGCTGAATATTGAACTCTTTCAACAGACAAACTTCAGGCCAATTATTATTCAAAGAGTAGTTTTAGGAGCTCATAAAACTAAACTAGCAACCCACCATTTTCAGATAATTTCTACACAGAAAAAAGAGACAACATTCATACCATGAGATAGGGCGAAATTAGTCTCAAAGTTCTTGTTCTTGGGGAGAATTCAGAGCAGGCGCAGAGAGCATTACTGCACTGACTTCCGTGAAATTCTTTCCACTTCTGACAGTGACCATTTTTGTCCTTTAACCTGCAAACTCTGGGGCTGCTAGGAGGGATGTGAGCACAGCTGAGAGTATCCTGCACATTCCCAATCTCATGCAACCAGGGCCCATGTCCCACTGGTACTGCCGTTTTTCAGCACCATGACTGATTTATAACATGGTGGGATGGAGGGAATCAGGCTCTTTTGTTTTGGCCGTTCTCCAAATATGCCTTTTAGGAGCACTCTTCTTATTTGCATTCCTAACATTGACTTTAGTGTTGGGACTCAGCATATCAACTCTTGGGGTTTCTTTGGCACTAAAGCCAGATGTGTCTTTGGGGTTGACCTTTTCTTCGAACATGATCCAACTGGAACATCAGATCTAAATGGTAGCACGTGGCACAGCTCTGAATTTCTAATTGTGGGCCCCCACCTACATCTTTATGCAGAGCTCAACATCATCTTCATTCTTTCTACCTATCTACTTACAATGTCCTTGATGCTATGATGGGATAGATATATTGGGGCTGGGAGACTGTCTCAGCTAATGGAAATAATTTTAATCCTTTTTTTTTTTGGATTGTTCTCCTGTAAATCTCTATGCCCAGGGTTTAAAGCTGGGCTGCTTTTTTGCTTCATCTGTCCACTTCTGCCCTTGATTCTCTTCCTCTCTGGTCAATCCATTAATGTTCTTTGATGTGTAATGCTCCATCAGGGTGGCATGGAGTAGTCTCCATGTCGGTATTATAAACCCAACTATTGGATTGACCTAATTCTCTAGGCAAAAACTACTGTTTTGTTTTCAGTAGTCTTTATCAATAAAGGCTATTTTTATCCCATTCAAAAGAAATAGCGCTGAAATTATTGGGAACCTGTGAGGAAGCAGCTGGGTACTGACAAGGGTCTTAAGAATGCTTGAATGAAAATACACACCTAGATCAATGCCAAGCCTTGGTGATTGCTGAATTCATAGCTGCCACTCCATTCTGTGTGCACGGCACTGTAACAAATGAAGGGGAAAATAAAAAATACATAGGATTTAATGGCTGTCAAAAGAATCTCAGCTGAAGTGAGGTTTGCCTGGTGAATGGCTGTTCATTAACCACAACCACAAGAAGTAAAGGTCTCGAGCAGGCTTAGCTCAGAGATAAGGCTGTGGGTAGACACAGATCCACCAACACCTTCTGCTCAGACAGGCACTTTTAGTTGTTGACAAAAAGAGGGTTTATGTCATTGTTACTAGTGCCTGGGAAATAACAGAGTTTTTTGTTGTAAGAGCTGGCTGGGAATGCATGGATTAGTTGGTGACTCTTAATTTAGTTTAGTTTAGTTTAGGTTAGGTTAGGTTAGTTTAGTTTGGTTTAGTTGGGATATGTTAATTCACTAACACAGAGGCTGTATTTATGTAAGCATACTATCAGGTAGAAAACTTTTCATTTTAGAGTTTGGGAATATTGCATATCAAGCAGCTAGTACTTGCATGTGGTACTAGCTTGTGGCATTAGCCTGTGCTACTGGAGAAGTGGGAAATACAGCTCAGATCCTGTGTTGCCACGGTCATAGCAGGGATGTAGATTTGTCTTTCCCATCCCAGACAGGCATGAGAACCACCTCTTTGTCCTGGAATTGGCCTCTCCTTCCAGTTTTCTCTGGAGTTTCATGGTTTGTCTAGATATGAAATAGTTTTGAATTTTAGGGGTTTATTTTTTTCATATGTAAAGGAATGTTTTGGGTTTGTTTTTTTTTTTCATTGACTTTAACATTTCTTTATGAACAGTTATTTGCAAAAAAGCTGAATCAATATGTGACAGTTAAAGGAAAAGCTCAGGGAAAGTAGCACAGCAGCCCAGGTCAAGAGTAACCCAAGAGCTCCCAGAAAGCTGGACAGGTTTACAGCTGTGGGTGACTGAAGCCACAACCCCAGTGAAACAATTGTTTTTCCAAGGCTGGAGAAAAGGGAGCTCAGAGGGAGCAGTAACTCATTATGGAGTCGAGGCAGCGGGCCAAGCTGCATCTGTGCCCCTGAGAAAGAGGAGAGGCATGCACAGACACACGGGCAGCACACTCATGCTTGCACACACCTGCCTTTGATGTTTCCTTACATTTCTCTTTTGAAGGTCCTGAATCCCCGAGCCATAGGCTGAGGTCCTCTTTCCTTTTTACTGAATTGAAAGTCTTCAAGGCTTGGATTCCAGAAACAAGGAGTGAAAAAAAAAATCTATTAGATCTTTATTAAATTTTGCTTTTCTTTTATTTTAAAATTGGTTTTAATTTTATATTTTAAAATTGATCCTATTGACAGTTTCTACATGCTGACATTGGATGCAGTTAGAAAAAAATTAAAAATTCAATCTTGAAAAAGAAAAGAAATGGAAACCATGTTTTCTCTTTCTTTTCTTTCTTGCATTACTCCAGATGAAGCCTTTAAAAATGAGTGCATTTCGGAGAGAGATTGTCTACTTCACCACAGAATATGATATCTGCATACTATTTACAAATCTGCACGAATGCTTAGGGCAGCAAATGAAGATGGAAAATGTGCACTGGGAATGGATGTAGCTGTGATGGGCCATTGCACACTCCTCATACCCATCACAGCTGTTCTTCCAGCAGCCTCTCTGCTTGGCAGTGGAGAGGACTTTTAAGGAGTAGTTATAAGGAGTAAAAATCCTCTTAGTCCATATGCCCCTCAAAATTTGCCTCTGCATCCATAAAATCCTGCACAGCTATCAGACTGCTCTGCAGTCTGCTGATGAGCAACCACTTGATTCCTTACCTTCTGCTTTTATCTCTGGAAGCCTCTGGTTCAAGCCCATTGTGTCAGTCAAAACACTTGATTTTGAATTTGTTGAGCACACTAGGATTTTTCTACCCTGCAGTTAGAGAACGTGCTGCTGAGACTTTAAGAAGCATAAAGAGCTGAACACGTTTCTGGACATGTTTAAGATAAGCAACCTCCACTGGGAGAGTTGCCTTTCTGTTGTGCCAGGACAGTAATTATGCACTGCCTGCAATGTCTAGGCTTTTCCAAAAAGTCTCTCATTTCAGCAGTGAGGAAATATCTCCTCTTACTTAGGAAATGGCTCAGCTACTTGAGTTGTCATCAGGGAGGCAAGATGTGTCCTTCTATTGCTAGTGCTGCATTGTCCTGAGCTGTGAACACACTGGGGGCTTCCTCTCATGGTCTTCTACTCACGCTGGCCAAAGCACAGAGTTGGTGAGGGTGTTGTACAAGGATGACCTTAAATAGGCCTGCTCATTGTACACATATTTCCCCCAGTCTGGAGTGGCAAATCCCTGTACTTGTCCATCCTTGTACTTCCCATTAGCTTTCCCCTGTCAAATTTGGTGTCCTACTTGATCCTTAGACTCATGTTAGCAGAACTGCTTCTCTTGTGGGCTTGGTGCTTTGCGTAAGGCAACACCAAATGATCCTTCAGCTCCCTCCATTCAGCTCTCATTCCCCTCCTTGCTCATCTTTTATAGAGCCCAGACAGACTTCAGCCCTGTGCAGATTCCTTCTTTGTTAAAGGACCTGTTCTGCCCCAGCCAAGTCTAACATGAACTCTGGTAAATACAGTTATAAATATTTTAGGTTAGAGCTTCAGCACAGTTTGTTCAATGTGCCAGAAATCTTCAGCAGACCCATAGCTCGCTTTCTTCCCCACAGTAAGCCATTTTTAATCCTTAACATTGTAAATTATGTTCCCTCTCATGCAGCTTTTTCGCTGAAGCCTGGAAAATGTATTCACTCTCTTCCCACCTATTAAAAAAGTTTGTGTTGGAGAAGATCTAGATTTACAACACTGAGGATGGAAGAGGTGTTTAGGTAAACATAGAGAATGCCCTGTCAGAGCAGGGGTCTTGTACAGCATCGACAAGTTCCTGGTGCTGCTCCAGGAACTGGCTGCTGCCATCCACCCACCTTCTCCTTGCTGCTTCACCCATAGCAGAGGAGAGATTTTTGTTGAGGTGTAGTACCACCAGCTCACAATTTACCTGGCTGGGTTTGACAGAGAATTGCCTGGTTTCATTTGGCAACTTGTATATTTGCCCAATACACCCAAGCCACCCCATTAGCTCTCTTCTCCACTGATTTTGAAACAGCAGCCAGAGGGACTCAAGCCTGTCCAAACTGATCTAACACTTCCCAGAATTGCAATTTCTGTGAGATTGTATTTATGTTTTTAAGCAGAAGACTGATGTGGAAGTATGACTTTTTTAGCTGCAGCCAAATTTCCAGTTTGGCCCAATTTCTGTGGCTTCAGAGACTATGAGGATGAATTTTCAACTTTGTACCAGAGGAAATCAGTAAAGGAGTTAAAGAATAGTAAAGAAGAAGACTTTTTTCTTTGGGAAAGGGTTGTACTGTGCACAGACAAGAGTTTCAGGCTGGTTGTCTTCTAAATTGCTGTGCAAAGTGATAAGGATAATTTTGTCTATATAAATGTGCAGGATCTTTTTATTTTAAATGACATCTTTGAAAGGTTATACTCAGATACGTGGGTTTAGAATAAGTCAGGGAAGCACAGACAGAGCACAAGCAGAGGCAGACAGCACAAAGGACAAGTGAGCATATGCAAAGACAGTGCAAAGGTCCTGATCTTTTCTACTGAACTTGGTGCCAAAAAGAGATGTTGCAGAGAGACAGACAGATGCAGCCATGTCAGAGACCTGCCAAGAGCTACGAGCTACAGCCCTCACAGAGAGGTAATGCAACGCTGAGGAAAAGAGACTTCTGTATGCATTGTTGGAAATGAAATATATTTTTCCTCCTCCTAACCCTTTTAAGCCTTTAATCTTAATCCTATTCATCATCATTAACTTCAGCAATTGGCCAAAATATTTAAATGAGGTGAAATGAAAAGATTTAAGAGTCTAGTGAAGTCTCATCAAACCACAAAAGAATAATCTCCAAAGATTAAGGAAGCTGCTATGACCCAACCTGTAAGGAATGAGAGGAGGAGGAGGGAGGGGGGCTTCTGAGATGAAAAGAAGTTACCAATTAGATCCTTTTACTAACAGTATTGAGTCTTTTTCCCCCTTACAATAGCCCAGTGCAGAAAAAATTTACGGAAGATGAATTAGGAGTTTAAATCCAGTAAAAGGTACCAAAAAAAAAAAAAAAAAGGAAATATTTTAATAAGACTTAAATGGGTCTTTCAAAGGCACTGAAGAGCTCTTGGGCCTGCATCTCTCGCCATTTCTGGGTGTAAAATAGGCTTTTAACTATCACTGCACTGTGAAGCGCTTTGATGTTTATTCCCCTGATTTTCGCGCCTGCCGCCATTTGCTGTTGGTGGGTGCAAAAAAAAAAAGGAGAGTGTGAGCATGAGTGTGTGTGCGAGTGTGTGTGCGAGTGAGTGTGTGTGTGTCTGTGTGTGTCTGGGTGTGTTCTCTCCTATGTTCATTCCCCTGAGGCACCCACTGTAACTTGGTCTCAGTTACGCTTTACTTAATGGGCACTTAAAATAAAATGGTACCCATTTCGCTTTAATTTTGAGAAAGGGGTAAAGGCCGTTCCCTTTCCATTTCCAGATGAAAGGAGCAGCACTGCAGCTCCATAACGAACCTCAAATGCATTGGAGAGCTGATAAATTTAACGATCTCATCAGCATACAAATATACGTGTCTGTGTGAGTGTGTGTTTCTGTATGCACACACAGTGTGTGTCTAAAACTGGAACTTAAAGGAGGTGGGGGACCTACAGATAACAGATTTCAACAGTGAAAGGGAGCAGGTGAATTTTTGCAGGGCCGTGTTTCAGCCCCCTGTTGTGCATTAGTGACTGCCATGTGGCTGCTCTATGTCCCTCCTGAAGGCAGGAGGCTAGCATGGCATGAAGGGCATTATTCAGCCCATTTAATGTAATCATAACATTGTGCACACCTGAATCCTCCAGCTATTGCCCCAGCAAGGAGTGAGGCTGCTGTAATATCTGATGTAGCTGCTAGTCCCAAATGGCTTTCTCAGAGTCTGGGACATTTTATATGGGGACAGTTGTCAGGCCACTGAATTGTGCCTTTGAATTCCTGCTGCATCGGGACTCTCCTCTGGGGCAGGGTCGCAGATCTTTCTCTTTCCATGTGTGCAAAAGCGTGGATGGGTGTGCAGTAGGTTGAAAAAATCTGTAAAATCCAGCTGGGTGGTCAGGGGGCTGTAGTATAGTTCTGAAGATGTGTGGATGCCCAAACTCTCTTCTTCAGAAACTGGTAGTTCTGGGGAGATCCAACCTCAGCGAGATGTCATATTTGTGTGTGCTTTGCCACTTCCAGTAGATGGTCTGACTCTACTATTATTTCAAGTATACGAGTCCTGATTTTTCTCCTTCACATGGCCTGGGCTAATAATGCCAAAAGCATGATGGGTACAGCATTGGAAAGTACTGCAGCTTCTGATAACTTCCTGTCTTACCCTCTCTGGTAGCAATACAAGTAAGGTGTGGCCGTGCCCTGCAGAAAGTGAGTGGTGGAAGTAGATTAATTTTGGGAAAATTGCAGTACAGTCGTTGGTTATGTATTTGAAGCTCTCGAATTTTCTCATATTTTACCTTGAACCTATCCCATGAAGTTTAAGGACAGCCCTTTCTTCCTCTCAAGGAATGTCCTTTTAATGGCAATGTCAGGATGTGAGTTCCTAGAGGAGAAGCTCAGCTTGAGTTGGGGAAATTTTGCATGGCCTGCATATAAAAACTTACTAACTTGTGGCATCTGTACAATCTATATATTCATTCCCACTCTGCAACCCTCCTAAAAACCCCTCATCTCTGTCTTTACTTCTCTGTCTTCAGCTTCCACTGTGCCTTCAGAAAGATAAAGTGGTAAGGACTGACTACAAAACTCTGCAATGAGAGCTTTCCCCTGCTCCTCCCTGAGCACTATGGCACTCATTTCTCCATCCTCTGACTGGCCTATTTTATCCCAGCCCTGGTCATCAGCTCCACTGTAGCAAACTGGAGCCCCCGGCTTCTCCTACCCATCTATATAGCAGGCCACCGCAGGGTAAAATATCACCTCCATCAGCACTGACATCCATCACTTTAATGAACAGCAAAAATCAATCTCTAATTGACAAAAACATTTTTAATCAAAGTATGAGGCATTTGGAGCACAGAAGCAGCCTTTTATCTTCTGTCAGTTTTTCCTTTACAAGTGGAAGCAGCATGGGTTCGTAGCTGGCTAAAGAGGCCAGGTGGTATCAGTGGAGGGAAGCAGGGACAATGCTTTCAGGTAATAGTATTAGAAAAAATCTGCTTCTCTTCTCTTCGCCTGCCAAAGCCCCATTTTGGTTTGTGGGTCAGTGAAGAATATAGAGCAGTAGTAGGAGGACATTGGAATGCCTAAGTTTTCAATTAGCATAAGCTCTCTACGACACCACTTGGGCCATGATTGCTTTTTCCTTTTTTATACATATATCAAACTCTTAGGCATTTGCCACTAGTGACCTACCAGTGGGCCACTGAAACACTGTGCCACCAAAACCCATCACACTAATCAGGCAGGTGAAGAAGTTAAATTTAGCAGCACTGGTTTGTGTCATAGAATTTAGGGATATTGCCTATGTACATCTGGGGGTTTCCTCAGGGCAGCTCTCCTGGTGGTGAGGACAGAAGAGAAGGAAGTTATTGTAAGAGCAGTTGCTTATAAACTTGTAGATGGCTGTGAATTACATATGAGTAAGTGAAACTACCTGCCAGCAGCACTGAAGGATTCTTTTTTCTCTGATTAGGGACTCCCTCAAAGATTTGTAAGGGTACTCTGGGCAGCTTGGTATCCTTGCCAGTGTTTGTGAGCCACAAAGGGCAAGGGAAGGTTATTAGAGCACCATATGGATACTTGGGTCTTTTTGCCATTTTTTGCAAGAAGGTATTATTACAAAGCATCTTTATCTATGTCTGGCAAAATTTGAGTGCCTTGGCATCACTGCCAGTACCTGCAATCGAAAGGGTAAGGAGGAGCGGATCAGTAGTGACGCTGTCATAGCACCTCTGCCAGTGCTTGACAGGGAAGCAGTTTGGAAGATGCGGCAGTATTTGGCACTGTGAGGGCCCGCTGGCAACGTGCTTACGAGAGGAGCAGTAGGGAGCTGCAGGAGTGCCTGATGCTGCCGGGGGAAGTTGGCACACCTTGCTGGATTTATGAAGGGAGCGATGGGGAGGGAGGGTGCGTCCTTGCCCATCACAGTTGCCAGTGTTTGCAAGGGAATCGGTCCAGGGGGCTGCAGTGGTACCCGAGCACCATCTGGCCACTCTGGCACTCTTGCTGGTATTTGTAGGGTTGGCTTTGGATAATGTCTTTTCCTGATCAAAGGCCAGCATTTTGGAAGCAAGCCTGGAGTGCTTGTTACATAAATAGTTTGCTCTCCTGTCCAAATGGCTCCCACATCCACAGAATCTTAAGAGCTTCAGAGGAACTCCAAATTGTGTCCCCTTGCAGAGAAACCACCTCCAAATTTACTGACCGGTGGGATATTAATTCACCCTGTCTTCCCCAGGTCTTAGCCAGAGAGGATTTGTTTGGAGAATGGACCCTTAATTTTTCAGGTTTTGAATAGAAGGAGAAGGAGCCAGTAGAATTCCCTTGGCTGAATTCACCACAGCTGCTCTCTGAAACCATAAGCTGTGCGTGCTGATGTTCAGCTGGAAGTAGGCTGGCACGTCTTGCTCTTATGTTCAGTCAGACTTTTAAATGTTTCAGAGAAGATAGTGGTACTTGCTCATGTGTCTTATTTCCTCAGCAAAACACATCAATGCTAGTATTTTCAGTTTTCCTGGGCTTTAAGCGTTCCTTGCCCTCCCCAGAGCTGCTGTGTGTAAGAAGAGGAAGAAACAGCAGCCTGGAACAGTCTGTAACAACAGCAAGTGTGATGAGGTCCAAAGTAGGTCAGAAGAGCAAGAACTTGACTTTGCAGGTGGATGTGGAACATGGATCACAAAGGGAGATGGGGAATGAGGCAGATATGCACCAAGAGCTGCAGAGGGCAGGGCTTCAAGGCATGCTTCACTGAGCCCTGTGCATCCAGCACGTGCGGAATGGCTGCAGGAAGGCAGAGTGGGGAGCACAGTAGCTAGTGGTTCGCCTTGCCCAGTGTATGAACAATTGCCTCCCTCCATAAATGAAGGCAGAACTAGGAGTCACTGGAGATGGCAGGAAGCATGGAGGGAAGCAGAAGAATGAAACACAGTTATAGTCTCCTCTCCCAGAAATACTTGTCTCTGCTGCCCAAGTCAGTGCCCTCAAGACCACTTTGATGAGTGCTGTTTTTCCACTGGCTGAGGTAGTATAGATGCTGACATTCATAAAATATGCCTGGCCGGGTTGCTGGATTCTCTTGCTGCAAGCCTTTCCTACTCTTATGTTGAAATATATGGATGTCTTTCACTTATAAAGATGGATGTGTTATCTAGATTGCAGGTTTCCCATGTGTCACGCCAGATGTCATGCTCAGTCCTGAAATATGGTGGAGAAGGAAGGGGGGTAGAAGTGAACTCTGATTTAGGCAGAACCACTTTAGATAATTTTTCCTTCAAAGGTGAAATGGAAAGCCATTGTGTAGCAGCAAAGCTTGCCAGTTTGAATCCTGCCCAGCTCAGCAAATTTGGAAGCTGCTATGATGCAGAAACCTATGGGATACAAAATGAGTTGGTTATTTCCATAGAGTTCTGGTGGACAGGAATTCACAACAGAAAACCCATAATTTCAAAATGACCTCCTTTTGTTGTCAGACTCTGTGGAAAGGCCATGGGCCGAGCAGGACACTGAGAGTAACTTAACCTGTGGCCTCTAGACCACAGTACCTCCAGGATGGGGTCCAGGAGGGCCAGACAAACTGATCATGAGGTTAAACATTCATAAGGATTGTAAAAACTTTTGGAACATCTTCCCCCAGCACTATTTGTGGGATAGGCATGCTTTTCACAATATATAGAAGCTGGGAAAAAATTTCAAGAGTCCATTGGCTCTAATACTGAGATTTCAGAAGAATTGAGATCTGTTCTGCTTTTTTCTTTTCCTCCTAAGTAGCTTGGCATTTTCCAGAGACAGATGAAGAACCCTTCTATAAGCAGTACTATAAAATTTCTTATTCTCTGTTCCTCCTTACTTAGTAGGCTGGATGCCTAAGGGATTCATACACTTCAAAGCTGTGTGCGTGTGAGTGCACACATATGCGTATCCATGTTTCTGGTCTCAGCCATGGTAGCCATATCAATCCTCCCTTTGTACCAATCCAGCTCCCTCTTGGCCAGTTTGACTAACAAAAATTTACCAACCAAGCAGCAGAGCGGAGCGAACACATTAAGAAAAACAGCATCAAATGCAGCCTTGCGAAGAGCCATTGGCATCAGTCATCCCACAACAATCTGTACCACACGCCTCCTCTCTGTAAGGCCAGAGACAGCCTTTCCCAGCCTGCAGCCCTTTCACAACATTAAATGTAATGTCTTTCTTCCTTCTCCGTTGCAGCAGATAGAAATTCTGTTCAAGACTTCTCTTTAGAAAACTTTCCTCCTTTCAAAATTTGTGTTTGACTTTGCAAAAATTTATTCTAAGCTTGAAAAATTGCTTCTATATCCAGACTGTTTGCTGTTCCTTCCAGAATAGGATAGCCCCAGGTATTGCTGCCAGATGAGTGAATTATCCTGTCCAGTTTAAGGTGGAGTTATCAACACATCTGCTGGGAGCATACATAACTACCCAACAGACTGAGATCTTTTCTGTTCTTTGAGCTGAATATAATTTCAGCCTGTCACTCCTTATCATATCCCCTTTAATCATGCAAAATATTTCCTCCCCTTCTCTCTCTCATCCTGCTCACAGACTTATCATTTTCCCCTTTAGCCTTCATTTAGTTGCAATATTCACATTGTATTATACATTCTCTATACAATTAAGTAGGGAAATTGTCACCACGGGTTGTCTGTGAGGCCAGAAGTAAGAATGGATTCAAAAAAGGATTAGGGAGTGAATGGAATAGTCCATCAAGGGCTATTAAACTCAAATATATAGGTAAACACTGGCTCAGGAAGTCCCTAGGCTTTACATTGCTGTATGCTGGGAGAATATACTGGGGAGAAACACTGCTGTATTTTTGTCAGGTTTTTTACAGCCCTTTCTTAGGGCATTTGCTTGTGGCCAGTGTCAGACACGGCCTGGGAGCTAGCAGAACCTTTTGACCTGACAGCACTGGTTTTGTGTCTATAAGTTTGGGATGGGATGCTTTATCAAATTATACATAAAACACCTTGTTCTGTTGTTACGATTATTACACAATATAACTTTAAGATCTGCACCCTGAGATTTACAGCATTGTAGAGTCTTCCTGGACTTCTCCACAGATTCTCTTGATTTTTCAGACTGCAATTATTCTTGCTTCTTGCTGGTTTGGCCTAAGTGCTTAAAACAATTAATCTTCAAGGGAATTAATCTTTTCGTGCTAAGGGCTGTACAAATCCAGAACTGAAGCAATCTGGATGCATTAGATGTATGTTTTCCTGGTTGCATCTCAGTTTGTTATCCAAGTTAGAAGTCTTGGGGGAACAGGGAGAAGGAACAATTGTGAAGGGGATTTTTATGTTTTTAAAATGCACTGCATAGCAGTCCTCTTCCTTCTCATGCTCTTGACTTGTTTTATACAGAATCTGTTATAACAGTATCCTGAAAATGCACATTTCTGCTTCATTTTTTAGCGTTAGAAATATTAAGATTCTAAAGTGTTCCGTTTCAGAATTTGAGTTGAATTTTAGTGAGGGAAAAGCAGACTCAATCTTCCCTCTCCGTCATGTCCTCTTTCCCCTCCTTCTTCCCTCCCTCTCCCCAGTAAAAAAATAATCCAGGAGCATTTAACAATGTGTGAGGAACCAGACTTCGTCCATTTGGGGACCTCTCAATTTGATATTGAAACTTCTCCTGACTTAACCGGCATTTGACCACAGACTTCCCAACCTGGAGGAAGCCATTGCTCCAGTTTCAGCCTATTGCCCACCTCCCTGAACCCTCTCTTTCCCACTTACCTCTCTGTGAATACCAGCTGTGTGATTTGATGCTTTGTTTTGCCTTGGGTGTCAGACAGTTTCCAGCTGATAGAGCAGGGATCAAAAATCCGTGGAGTCAATCAGCGAGGAATTACGCTGTTGTGACGGGCAGCTGGTAGGAAAATGCGATACTGGTTTTCTGCCAGGTTGTTCACACTCAGATAAAAGGAAGGTGCAACTTAGGTACCTCCATAAGCCATTATTTTGGCCTGAAATAAAGCATCAAGTGCATAGGCAATCGCATATGAGTCAGGTGGATGTGTAATAAAAGCAGCTTTAGTATGCTGAGGCCACTGTAAGTCAAAGACTGACTGACTGAGTTGGTCCATAGCTGTATTTTGCCCTTCTGCCCCTCTTTTTCTTTCTCTCTGCTGGTTTGAAACAGTGAGCACAGGCTGTCAGTATTTACGCAGACACAGAACTGAGAGAAAAACTCCATACCCTATTAGAGTTTTGAGTTTGCCTTTATGTGTCATAAAAAAAAATGACAGAAAATCACAAACACAGCTTACTTTGTTTTGGAAGGTTTTTGCTTTTCAGTTCACGTTTAATGAAGTAATTACAGTAAAATACTCTCAAAATTCAAGACCTAATTAAAGCAAAGAATAAAACCTCAATTGATCCATTATTTAGATTGGTGAGAAGTGAGCATAAAGAAGCAATGAAAAAGTTAGTGCATTATGAGAGGAAAGAAGCAGGCTTCCTTTTGGAGAATACTGATGGAAGGAAGACCTCGGGACAGTAACAGCCAGCAAGGGATGCGCTTAAATTATTTACAGACAGTTCCTCTTAATACAGAGAAGAATGGGGCAAAAGCAAATGTATCAAAAGGATACTTTTCCCTGACAAACACAGGTGCTGCTGAATGTGTCTGATTCAGAAGCTGTCTAGTCTAATATTCTCCTTTTGGCAGACCAGCCCCCAAACTGGAGTAAGAAATGAGCTCTTAACTCCCCAGTTTTTTTCTGTCCCTGAGCAGGCATAGTTTGGCTGACAGTCTGCATCAGTGGCTGTGTCTGCCTCTGATGAGTGCAGAGTATGATGGCACTTTTGGGCCTTGCTTTGCAGATTGCAGGGAGGTGTGAGCAAGAGGGATTTATGGTGGCAGGAGCTTGGCTGTGCCTGAGAACACTCAGCTCTTTGGATGGAGCACGCTGTCATAGTCATTGTCATCGCTCACCCTCTCTCCAGCAGGGGCTGGCCAGAGGGAGCTGAGCCACAGGGCAGATCTGACCCACCCAGACCATCCTGCTCTGAATAGGATCGTTCATTTCCAATATCCTCAGTAAATCTGCTGGCGAAGCTTTAACCAAATTGCTTTACCTACCTTTCTTTAGTAGTTCCTGTAAAAACCAGAATGACAAAAAATTTCACTTTACCTGAAGGTGGTTTTAAGCTATAAAAATAGGCATGTTGTTTGGTTTTATGAAGACCAACTAAATTATAATAAAGATTTTTGTTATTCTGGATTACCTAGGTGCCAACACTGACTAATTCAAAACTCATCCATATTATCTTACTTACTAAGGCATCTCTATTGTTCCTGGAAATGCTAATGTTAAAGTCTGGGGTAACTGCCCTCCCGGGTCCAGCATCCCTCCACCTGCCTTAATATTCCTATTGCATTTACACCCCAATGATACTATGAGAGGCAGTAGCTCTGAGAACTCAACACCTCTGAAATTCATCTCTCTGTACTACGTGCTTAGTTTCAGATGAACACTTTCCAAATGACTGCCCTTTTTGTTTAGACTTAGCTTGGAGAACAGTGATTGCAAGGCATCTTAGGGAACAACCCCATCTGACCAAATGGAATTCAGGTCATTTCTACTTGAATTTCTCTTTTGGGGGAGTAAAATACAACTGCAAGAAAGTTACAGTCGGATGTGTATGTGTCATGTTGGAGTTTAATCAGTGAGTAAATCTCTGCCGCCCTTCCTCTGCAGACCTTTGCCAAGGGACAATGCAATTACAGCTCTGTGCGTAGATGGAGTCCCAAACAGCTTGAGATGGTTTCTGCCATACATCAATCCATAAAATAGATTGCCAGTTCCCTCTGTGAAAGGCACAGTACCCGAGTTGTGTTTCCCTAATGCCACCTGGGGAGGCAGAGTGGCCCTGAGTTGCTCTCTGTAGCAGGTTATAGCAGAAATGCTACAATTTAATCCTGGTGATGCCAAACCCCTAGTAATTGCTTGGGGCAAAAGTAGCAGAAATTCTGCTTCCTCCAGCCAGCTGTAGATGCTTCAGGTCAAGCAGCAGTTTCTCACACTTCTGCTTAGCAAATATGCCTTTAGGAATGTGCATAAAAGGCAAAATAAACACCGGCCCTAAATCTGCTTTGTGAAAATGGACTGTTACGGTCTCAGCTGGGCTTGTAGCTGAATGCATACAGAATAAAGCAGGGTAATAAATGCTGACTACATGGCCGCTTTTGTGTCTATTTTGACAGCTCTCAAAGTAGTATACCCAAATTCCTCCAAAATCAAAATGTTCCATTTTCCCATTTTCAAAAAAAAAAAAAAATTAATTCTTGGGTTTGTGTCAATTGGAAGCAACTTCTCTTTAAAATAAAACCTCTAATCATTTTTAATTAAATGCCTGAAATAGAAAAAATTATTTGGTTTAGTTCGAAACAAAACTTTTGCTGATGTTCCAAAATCACCAGCAAACCGAAACATCAGCCTTGAGTGCGCAGTTTAACCGTATCAGTGTAGCTAAGGACAAATGACATTCAACACCATGCCAGCAGCAGTGGTTAAACTCCATAATTGTTTCTTTTATTGTCCCCCTTTGCACAGATTTTAAATCCCTTGTTCCGCAATTAACTTTTCTTTTCTGCTAAAGGCTCTTGTCTCTCCTGACAGGCTCTCTGATTACAAAATGTCTGCTGCAAACTCAGGAATGGCAGCCGACCCGAGGATCAGAAACCTGTTTCCTCTGGTCATTACCTGAGTAGATTGGAGTGTCTGTGAGCTGTAATGGGTAGGGGAAGGGAGTGTGTGGCCAAAGATCCTGCAAACGTCGAGATTCCCAGTGACAGTTCTCCACCTCAGATTTTTTTCACACATTCAAACCCCTTCCCTTCTTCCTCCGAAATGCATTTTCTGGAGGAGGATGGGGCAGGTTCCAGTGGCCGAGGGAGCAGTGTTTTCACTGGGAAGTCTGATCTGTTCTCTCGTGTAGCTGGTGGCAATTTCCTTCTGCTCCTGTCTCAGAGATAAGCCCCTTGCTTTGCTTGTCATTGTTAGTCACGAAATCAGCTACCATTTCAGGGCACCTCTCAGAGTTTCCAAATGCCTTTGACGCATTTTGCCTGAACAGGAGACTGCTGAGAATAGCTACTAAATCTTTAAATCTGGTTTCACACTTAGTCGTCTTTGTGACTTTAAGTTTGTTGTTAGCATAGCTGGTGTTCCAGGTCACTGAGAGCCTGGGATTATTACTCAAAGACCTGGTATTAATATGAGAGACTGGCAGTTTTACTGAGCCACTCCACCCTGGCTGGGGTTCTAAATGAGCTAATTCTCTTCAGACCTGCCCCAGAGTGCTCTGTGTCTGTTGTAAGGGATGGATGGGGAGGGGGAGCATGTCTTTCCCTAGGCCCTTCCAAAGGATCAGGGAGAAAGGTAAAGTCTTAATGTTACTGTGGCACTATTTCTTTCTTGGTAGGAAACCAGCAAAACTTCTCCTCAGGACGGGGCAAAGGTCCTTGTTTCCACTGACTGATACAAACTCACTGCCATGTTGCTAGTGTCTAAAAACTCTTGATTCTCAGTTCCACACATTTTCCTTCCTCCTTGCAGCCTAATGAAACCATTCACTCAACTGGCTTTTATCCCTCCTCCCCTTCATCTCCATCTGTCCACTCCAGGTGGCAGCTCATCTGGATGAGAGTGTACCTTCAGTATCATGGCTCGTGCATCAGTGATAGTTCCTATGCACAGCTTCTGCTGGATTTGTTGCAGATTAATTATTCTGAATTCTGGAAAACACAGAGTTAAGATGGGCAGGAAGAAAAATGTTTGGATTTAACCATCTACTTAACAACTCTAGCAGTATGTGACACTCTAAAGAGAACTTCTTCATGTTTGGGCACAGATTCATTTCATGAAAGTATCTCCCTAAACAATTTACAAGCTGAAAATTATGGCTGTGTATTAATGTGACAGACAATCTGCCCAACTGCAGCCACCTTCTGCAACTTCTCAGTTGTCATGGGCTCTGAAATCAGGTCAGTAAGCAGAATTTGGCATAAAACATAAGGGCTCAAATTGTCTGGGGCTAACCAGCCATTTCCATGGTGGGAACAGCAAATGAAATATTTCCAGAGCCAGCAAATACTTGTGACACTTGTTTTCTGTGGAACAATATTCTTCCTCCACATCCTAAGACTTCTTGTTTCTCTCTGTCTGGCTCATCCTCTGTTAGTTAAACATGTCTGTCTCTCAGCAGTTTCCAGACTCCTTTCTCATCTTTTGTATCTGTTCCCTACAGCTGAGACACCAAAGCAGCCCTCTGGAATGCCATCTCCTTCTCCAAGCATCCTGTCAGAATTCCTACTGAACATGACTATAAAGCCCAATTTGAAGCCAGTACTGATTCTGCTGTTGAACGAAAGGCTAGGCTGCATGTCTTCTTTTGGTCTTGCCCTGGCAAAGGGAGTCTAGGAGTATCAGGCTTCCTTCCTTCCTCTGGATGCAATCCCTAGATGCTGTGTGGAGGGGAGGAGTATTTCCCATTCCCTCCTCTTTTGCTTCTTTCCATAACTGTGATTGTTGGTGTTGCTCATAGCCACAGTCTGATTTATTCTCTCAAAAGCTCAAACTTTGGTCCAGCTCTTGAAGCCACCATTGTTCTACAGAACTCATTCTCTTACTGGCTTTATCTGCTTGCACTTTGGCAGGGCAGAAGATTCAAAGCTAAATGATTGCCAAATTTCATCAGAAGTTACTGTCCTTCCAGAGCTTTTTGATTTTCAGATATTGCTACCCCTGGCTTGGTCACTTTCAGATTACAGTGGGCTTGGCTTTTTTTTCAGTGGGGAGAAGAAGTTAAAGACCTGCCAGCAGATCTTCCTCTAAATGCTGTGTCCTAGCCCACCATCTCTGGTGGCATCTTTGCTTAAGCAAGTTGGCTTTATTTTACCCTCCTTCTTGAGTAGCTTCCCTTTTCACCCCCTTGCACCTCTCTAATCCCTCGCAACACTTCCTTTAATCTCTCCTGGTCTGTCTGAAATCTGGGTTCCTACAGTGCTATGCTCTGTCCTTCACTTGTGGTCACACATAGTTGTCCACACATTTGCCCTTTCTGCAGATCTGAAAGCCTCTCCTAGGTGTGAGAAGACAGTGTGCATGGCTGCATTTCCCCAGCACACACCCCGAGCACAGTGCTGAGCTGCTGAGTCCCCGAAGAGCCAAGGCATTCCACACCACCTGCTTGTGCAGGTTTGTCTGCAGCGTCTGCTCTCTCTAACTGCTGGCTGAGTGTGTGGGGAAGGGGCTGGCAAGAAAGGATTATATTCATTACAATATTAAATAAATCAGGTGGAATTAGCTCTGAGCAGAAAGCAGCAGCTGGCTTTTGCAGTGTTGTGACAGGCTCCGCCAATTATGCAATGTGAATAGAAACTGTCTGACTTTTGTGGCTCCTAGGCCATGACAGGCCTGGAAAGGCTGGCAACTTCTTAAGATCTTCTCCAGTAAATCTGCCCTCTGCCCCAGCCTCTGAGAACCTCCAGCCTCCTCTGAAGAGCACCCATTCCTCAAGTCGGGCCTCCATCAAAGCTGTGACAAGAGGGACCTCCAAACTCCTCTGTGCACCCTTATGGCCCAACATGGGAGCAAGGAAGCACTTGGTTAGCTTTATTCTCATTGATGCAGTGGGCTATTGATTTTAACTGGTAGCTGTGCTGTGGTAGTTTTTTAATGCTTCGAACAGCAAAATGAGGCCATGATACCAACACCATGGTGCTTGCCCTAATTACTCTGCAAGGTTAATTTGCTGAGGCTGTGAGGGTATGTGTGCCTGACAGATTGATTCCTTTGTATTATATTAGCTAAGGGAGGACACTGAGTTTCATATGTATATGGGGGAGGGTGAACAATTAGACGAAGGAGATCTGCTCTGGTAGCATAGGCAGGTCAAGGTTATGCTGAAATGAAATTATAGCTGAAATACAAAGAGTAAAACCATTACTGAAAGACACCAAGATGGATCAGGATGAAAGCTCTTGAGGAGGAGATGGATCCTTTGAATTCAGATGATAATGGACTTGTAGAGGTGCTCAATCTTGACACGAGACTGTGGGGAGGATGGTGTTATATATTTCAATGTGTATGAACAGAGGAAATTTTATTTTAATCTTGTTTGACAGAGTCTGGCTGTAACTGAAAGTTAAGAAGATTACTGTCCAGGGTCAAGAGCTACAGTATGGAGCTCTGTGCCACGGACACAGGTCTCTGCAGACAGCAAAATGATAGATAATGATTTACGTCTAAATCACAGAAGATCAGACTTCTCAAGAGAACTTCTTTCCCTTATTCCAAAAATCATCATACTTCCAGATAGAGGAAGCTCCTGTTACAAGAATACTGTCGTGCTAAGAATACTGTCTTCCTTTAAGAAAGTGAGATGGCCCCATTTGCTGTAGGAGACGCTAATCACCAGGCAGAGATGTTATGGAGCGTATCTCAGCAGAGACATTAGAGATATCTCAGCAGAGCATATCTGAGCAGAGCAAGAAAGAGAGTAGTGAAATAAATTTGAAAAGACAAGGTGGTGGTTCCAAATGCACTCATAAAACTAGAGCCAGAAGATGAGGATAAGTAGAGAAGACCATGACACAGTGGTAAATGTTTCCTAGAAGTAACCAGGTGACCATATTCACCTCCCAGTAATGTCCCCATGTCTTGTCAAAAGAACAAGTACCTGCTCATCCATAAGCTCTCGGTCCAGGAAACTCCACTCCAGTGACAATGGGGAGCAATGCCCTAGGTCTGAGTGTACCTCTAGGTACATGGGTTTTGTTCTGGCCAGAATGTAGGAGATCAGTAGAGACATAAAGAGCTCCGGATTTGTATTTTCAACCTTCCATGGAAAGCTTATCTTAGAGCAAAAGGCTGCTGATGAGTTAGCAGGGGGAAGCTCTTCTTTTGCCTTTACAATTGCCTCTTCCCCTGCCCAACCATAGTGAGTCCTCCCTTGCTATGATTTCAGATATAAATCTGAAATTCTGCCTGGTTAAAGATGCCATAGTACTTGTAAGAGTAAAGGGAGTAAGGCTAAGTTCCTTGGGTAATTACATTCTGCCTCCATAACTTCTCCATCAGCTGTAGTATAGAACAGATTATTTTTTTTCTGCAGCTAGGAGGAGACAGAACAAGAGGTCTACTGGTAAGAGGTTTATCTTGGATTTGGTCCCATCTGGTATGTTATGTGATGTCAAATTTCAGAACAAACTCAGGACTGCATGAATCCAAGTGGTAAGGCTGCAGCCCCAGAGAACTGCCCTAGCTGCAGCAATGGTGTTTCACCCAGACCATGTCAATCAGAGGGTGGAAAGAAAAGGAAAAGCATCTTTTGCCTTGCATTAATCTAGAGGCAGTTTGTGGAACAGATCTGAGTGAGGTGAGTGGGAGGATGAAAACTTCCCTGGCACATTTTGTGAATTAAAAATAATAATAAAAAGAAACCCCTTGTGTTCTGAAAACTCTATTAAAAGGAATGTACTTACTGCAGAAGAACAGCATGAAAGCAGAGCAAGGGCTTCAGCAAGGGGAATCTGAAAAAAAATTGTATTTGGGGCCAACTTCAGGGAGGGGAGCTGGGAGCTGAAGGAAACAAATAGCTTTGCAGTATCTGAAGTAAACGAAGCCAGCTTAATATATATTTATTTGGAGCAGCCAGTTACCTTATGCTGAGTGTTGGGGAGGCTGGGAAGGAAACAGTGGCCCCTTGCAGACCAAGTGGCAGAAAGAAGCAGCTTTTGGCTGTCACACAGAGGCTCATGTGCAGTTTGAGAGAGGCAGACTCCTCAGGAAGTATTTTCTGAGAAGCTTACAAAAATCCCCCTCAGTTGCAGAGGAAATGACCTGAGCTGCAAGAACCAATGGTTTACAAACAAATAACCCAGAGCCCTCCCCTTGGCTCAACTTGGGGTGGGGGAAACCATTTGGAGAACCTAAAAGCAAAGGGACATTTTAAAACCAATGTGGTGTTTCTTGCACAGGAGAAGAAAGAGAGGGAACTTGCTGCCTTGTGCTCTCAGTAATGGTGGCAAATTTTAGAGACAAACATTGGAAAAGGGAAACAGAAAAACTAACACCTGAGACCGCTAGTGCAGGGAAATAAGAGTGGGAATAGAAAAAAAATCTGAAATGCTGAAGATGAAATGTGCTTTATATTTGTGGAAAGGTGGGAACTGTGACAAACTCAGACCTGGAGTTTATGTTTTATTATATCTTTTCCTCTTGACCCCTGGAGAATACACAAATAAAATCAATTAATGGGCCTTGAAGAAGAATTACTTTAAACTGTTCAATTAAACACTGCAATGCAGAGAACAGAAAGGAGAGGGGGGAAAAAAAACAATAAATACATCTGAAAAAATGGACTTGTCTGAGGCGCCTGGGCCCCGACATGCACCATTACTGACGGATCGAATCACACTTCCATTAACACCATAATCTTATAGACTCCACAGGCCGTAAAAAAGGGATTTACTTTAATCAGGTTTGGTTAGGGCTGAATTTGAAAAGCGCTACAAGTGAAATAAAACACGACCTCATCCCCCCTTTGATTTTCTTTCTTCTCACTCTGGCTCTCTAATTTACAATTTGCCAGCCACCGGCGGTTCATTTCTAATGGCTGCGATCCACTGGTGTATGTCGCACTCTCTCCCTTTTTGTGGAGGAAACGGTTAGGGAGAACATAGACCTTTCATTTCCATCCCCACCTCCTGCTTCCCTGGGCAAGCACCCAGGATGCAGCATTTCCTTTCACAAGGGCTTTAGTCCTCCACATTTCTCTGTTCCACACCCTTTCCCTGGCTGTTCTGGGGGTGATATTTGGTCACTTGGTCTGTGGCTGTGAAGAGATTGTGGATGAGCGGAAGGCATGGGCTGGAGATGAGAAGTTTGCCCATTGGCTTAGAAGCATGAGTATTGACCCCTGAGAAGAGCGGGAAGCCACAGGGTGTCAGAGTAGTGGTTTCTATTTCTCTTTCCACCTCCTTTTTCTTTGCCTCTTCTCCACACTTCAGCCTGTTCAGTTTATCATGTGGAGCCAACTAAGTGCTGTGATTTCTGTTCCTTTTTTAATTCATCCCCAAAAAGGGAAAATCCAACACTATGTAAAGGCTGAGCTATCGAGTGTGTTTGCCTTTGCTGCCCTGACTCTCTCACAATCCCTAGTGATAGAAAATACCGTGCTTTTACTGTTTAGAGAGGTGCCTTATTGGGTGTCATGGTTAAATGTCAGCTGGCAACTCAGCACCATGCAGCCACTTGCTCACCAGGACATTGGTTGCCAGGGACCAAGCTGGTTAACTCCACTGTTAGTCAGCCTGTTCTCTTCTACTAGATTCTGTTGTGCTTTTGTAGAAGTCACCTTTCTGACCCACGGTAATGCTGGCACTCAGGTAGCAGCAATGAGGAACTGAAGATCACAAGGTCACCTTGGGCTTGCACCTATAGGAACAAAAATAAAATGAAGCAAAGAACAGTCAGCTGGAATAGCTGCTGCTGCCCATGCCAGTGTGCACTGACCTGTGACAGGGTGCTATGGTGTAACAGGCCAGCTTAGTGGGAAATGGATTGGGTAAGTCCTGGGTGCAACACAACAAAATTAACTCATAGCACCTGTGGAGGACTCTGCTGGGTCAGCTGTGGGGTAAGCGTTGCTTTATGATAGCTGGATGCCGACAGGTGCATTTTGATTCCCAGCCTGTGGAAAACCATCAGGTAGTTTCACAGAGTTGCAGCTTCCTGCAATTTGCCCTCACTTACATTACATTCCCTCTTTCTTCTCTGACACACACCCACTATGTGACTGAAGATGTAAAATCCTTGTGCTTAGCTGGAAAACACTACCCATTTCTCCCACACAGCTCTACAAAGGTATACAACCACACTGGCCTTATTCCTCAAGGTTTTAATGATAAAGATTTAAGGCCAAATAAAAGCAGTAGGCAGGAGAATGGTTTAAGCGTTGCATGGGGGATCTGGTTGCATAGCCACTCTTGATTTCCTGAGCACTGGAAAATGGAGGAAACATTATTCCTTAGTCTAGCTGGGAAAACCTGGTACTGGAGAGCTGTAATGGAGGGACAAAATACCGCCCTTCTAGGTCGGTAGTGCTTGATGACTCCTAAGGCAAGAGGGAAGGAATATGCTCGGTAAGAAAGGAAACCCATCAGAATGCTTCATAAAATTACGTTCAAGGTGCAAAATTTACATAGTCCTCCTAAAAGCAGGGAAAGCGTTTTGAATTTGTTCAAGTTGTTCAGTACAACCAGATGTGAAGAATGACACATGAAAGAGGGAAATGCAGAGGAAAACGAAAAAGCGAAGGGAAATGCAGGGAAGGGGAGAGTAATGTGGAGTAAAAGGAATACTGGCAAAGAGTAATCTCAATTTAAAAGGAGATGCTACATGGCAAAGAGACTATTATATGGACATTATGGGTGTTCATGTGTGTGCTTGTAAGGTTGAAGGAGAAAAAAATAGGGAGGAAACTAAAGGGAGAAATGCAAAAAAAAGAATTCTGAACGAGAGTTTGGTCATGGGAAGGCAAGGCTAATGTTAGCAATTGATAATAAAGGCATGGAAAGGGAGGGAAAAAAAGCATACAATTCACTTAAAAAACTCTCCAAGTTTAAAAGCTCCCCAGAGGCTTTGTAACAGAAAAGGGCTTTTAAGTGCTATTTTTTCCCCCTGTTTTTCCTTTGGGGCTGTCTCAGAGGGATGATTTATTGTCTAATGTATTTAAAGTGACAAGGCCAATTTTTGCGCGCGTGCTGCAGCGGTGCCAGCAGCTCTTGCCGCGGTGCCGCAGGAGGCAGCCCCCGCTGATGGCTCTGTGACACGGGGACACACCTCTGTGCTCCGGCTGCGCTGCGAGCCCAGGCAGGACACGCCCGGCAGCACGAACCCGGCGGGGAAGCAGCATCCCAGGGCACTCCTGGCTCAGCTAGCCGAAATGGGAGAGGTGGGTGTAGCGATACAGAAAGAAGATTGGTGAGACGCTAAGCCCGATTCCTGCACCCAAGAAAAGTGGTGTTTGGGTGACCTTTGAAGACACAGATCGCTCTCCATTGCCTTTCCATGCTGCCGTCTGCTACAGTGGCTGGCCCATAGCTCTGCCACAGCCTTGGCTTCTGCCGAGCTACCTGCAGGCCAGTTTGGGCTGTTTCTAATCACTGGTGACTCATGAGATTTTGCCACCTTCTTTGGGTCTTTCTGTGGAGACTTGCCACTGAGGCATGACTGCAACCCTGTTCTCTTCATGCCACTACAGCTGCTGCAAGCAGTAAGCCTCACCCGCTCAAGGAGAGTTTAAAAAAAAACCCCTCAGGGCTAAGTTTGTTTGGTTTTCTTTCTTAATATTGAGCCTTTGTTTACTTTTGCTCTATTACACTTATATTTATACCCCTTAATACAATTCCTCTACTTTCTTTGTATTTACACACTTGTAGATGGTTAATCTTAGCCCTTGCCAAGCAATACATATTTAATTATTTTAATCTCTTCTCATATGTCAGTGCTTTCAGACCCTTAATCACTTTTTTTTCCTGCCGCTCTTCTCTGAATTCCCTGTGCTCATCAATGTGTTCTGTAAATGTGTGTTGCCCAGAATTGAGGGCAGGATTCCAGGTGCTGTCCTGCCAGATCTGTACAGAGGGCCAGTACCTCCTCACTTTCTGACATGATTTCTCTGCAGATGAAGCACAGCATTATGTTAAATTTTTGCTGCTGCTGCTGCTATATGGCATTGCAGATCTGTAACTTAATTTGCTGTCCACTATATCCCACAGCCCTTATTTGATCATTACCAATTTGCAAATATACCTCTCTTTTAACATCCTGGTTTCCATTTCTTTTCCCTCATATGTACAAATCTGGATTATTATACGCTGATTCTCATTTTCTCTGCTGGTCCCTACTCATAACATTTTGGCTTATGTTGTATTTGTCTTTCTACAGTAGTGGATAATGGAAGAAGCTATTCATTTTTTTTTGTAGCCTTTTATTGAGGTTTTGATCCTCTGCTCCCCACAATTCCTTCTGCTCGTTTGCTCACTCCTTCCCTGGAACTGCTCCCCTTGATCACAAATGGTCAACAGCCAGGCAGCTGTGTCTTGTCTCTGCTAGGAGCCAGGGAGATTCTCCTTGACCTGAAAAGCAGCAGCAGCTCCCTGTGCTCAGCTCAGCTGTGCGAATGCCAAGTGCGCCAGCCAGCTTTGCATGTCCTAACTACTGTGTGATGCTTCCTCTTATAATCAGTCCGAGCATCACTGCTTCTCCCAATTGCCCCCTGCACTTAATTGACCAATAGAGCTAGACATATGGAGGATCGAATCACAAACCCAAATCAGCAGTTGTCAGAGGAGATTAATTCAAACAGGAAGCTACAAAACACGTGGGATTTTTTTCTTTCTTTTTTTTCCCCCTCAAGCTCCAATAGAAGAAATTATTATTAATATCCCCAGCTGTATACTCAGGCAGATGGCAATGACTCCAGTGCACTCTCTCTACCCAACTTTCCATGTGATTTTTGTAGCATTTTAGTGACACTGGGAAATTACTGAGGGAGCAAGAGAAGAAGCTCCATTCTCACTGCCTAATTCAAAGCACCTACATTAGATTAGCCTGTGCCAAAAGGGCAGGCTGTCTTAATTCACTGTACAGTCAATGCAGAGAGACAGGTGCTCTCTGGAGGTACTTCTCACTGCTGAGTCTGAAGAGGTGAACATCATAAGTCAGGTGCACACATCTTCCCTCTTTCAGCCCCATTGTCCTCTATTGTGCTCAGGAATCCTCAAGCTCTGAAACACATCCAACCAAGGGTGTTGTGGCTGTGTCCTGCTCTGGCTGCCAGTCACAGCCATGCTGAGATCAAGGCTCTTTTATGTCATCCACTGCATGCTCCTGCACCAAGTGGTGACTTTTCCCAACCCTTTGTTCTAAAGAGACAGCAGCGAGGCAGCAGAGCCTAAGGGGGATTGCCACAGGGGTGCAGAAGGTGGGCAGTTAGGGAGACTGAAGATCTGCTTGGCAGAGCAAGGCAACCTACTTTATAAAGTGCTCAACAGGGACTTTGAAGAGGACCCTCATCTTTTCTGTGTCAGTCTTAAAAGCAGAGCAGAGAAAAGCAACTCTCTCCACATTTGCCCCTTGACAGCCTTCAGCTGAGGAGGGGAGATCACAGCTGAGGGCCTGGTTGCCCCCGCTCGGGCTGGAGGAGGAGTCCTCAGGTGGGTTAGGTTAGCCTATGCCAAAAGGACAGGCTGTCTTAATTCACCGCACGGCCAAAGCAGAGAGGCAGGGCCTCGGTACTGACACCTCTGATGAGATCTCCCTGTGCTGAGGAGCAGGTGGCAGGTGGAGGCACTCAGGGGAAAACAAAGGAATAGAAGGAAAAGGTGTGTTCCAAGTATAGCTATATAAAGCCACGGCCTGTTTTTCTTTCTCTTCTTTGCCTGTGCCTGCTGTGTGCCTGCACTGCATCCTGTGAGGCCTGCGTTCAACCACCAAGCCTTAGTTGACAATTGGCTCCTTCCTCAACAGTTGGTGCAGGAAGGTAAGAGGCTTTGCAAGGATTTTCTACCAGGTGAAGAAAACATAGTGGCAAAAGTCCTTGCAGGAGCCCACGAGGGGAACAGGGCAGCTTTCAGGTGAGCAGCAGAGTGTTCTTGTGGGTCTGAAGCTAACTTGAAGGTCAGAGCACAAAGATTAGGGTTAAGCCATCAGTTTGCGACCTGTCAGAACAAGGGGGAGCTCCCCAGGCACTACCTGGGGTCTTGGGTCTGCCCCCTGAGAGCCAAGCAGAGAATCCACAGGATGGAGGAACCTTGCCTGTGATGTACCCCTGAGAGGGGGATATGTGCCATGGCTTCTGTGAGGTTACAGCTTGGAGGAAACAGTTTGGACAGGCCACTTGCTCTGCTGGCTTCTTGATTAACTGCAATCAGCAAGGGGGAAGAGAACTTTGTACTGAAACCCTCTGCTCGATACCTAGCAGCGATTTGTGCTTTTTTTTCCTTTCTTGTCCCTCTCAAAAAATTAAAAAGTGTGAGGATGCATGAAGATTGGAATAGAAATCATTGACAATCTTATCATACCACCGTATAAATCAATAATATGCACTTGACTGGAATAATACTGATTGCTGCAGCCTATGAAAGCTATAGTAGGTTGAGGTGGGATTTGAAACTTTGAGACCAGCCTTTTTTAAAAGATACCCAGATAAGCTATGGGCTGCTTCAATGAGCACTACATGAAATCCCACCATCTGTGTTATGCAGGGGGTCAGGCAAGAACATTCAGCAGTGGGCTGAGTGTGTCAAAGTCTCCAACTGCAGCCCTGGAGTTGAAGGAAGCACCTCCAACAGGACAGTTCCAGCCTGGTGCTGCTGCACTGGAAGCGCACACGAAAGGTAAGAGAAATGGTGACCAGTATAGATCACTACTGGATGAATAATTATGTGTACAGGGGGATAATGTTTATGTTAGTTCAGCTTAATGAAAAAAGAGTCAAAAATTGTAACCTGAACATGCGTGTTTATGTTGGTAGAGTAAGAGCCTTGAGGTGGAATTTTCTTGCTCAGAAATGTTATTTTTGCTTGGGTGCCATGCTGGAGATGGAAAATGTGAGGATCAGGGTGGTAGCTTGTAGTGTATTCTGGTGGGAACTAACCTTCCCTTGTGGAAGGTATGAGCTGAGGACCTCTTAGATGACTTCGCTGAGCTCCCTAAAGAAAAATGGCCTTAGCACAGGTGAAAGAAATGTAATCTGGCCTCTGCTTGTTAAGATCAGCCCTCTGCTGCCCCACCACTGTCTTCAGAAGCATCTGGCATTCCTAAGGAAACTTGAATGGGATTCTTCCAGTAATTCTGACGGTCAGAAAAGCCTTACCTTTTGCAGGATTTGCTGTCTTGTGCACACACAGGCATCAGATGAACTTAGGCATGAAGCAGATGCTGCTGGTTTAAATGTTCTGTCCATTTTTTCCCTGGCAAGCTAGTAGTTGCCTGAAATGGAGAAATACATATGCACACTCCTCCTAACTGGGGCAGCAGAAATTGGTGCCACGAGAGATCTCTCAGGTTGTCAAGTGAGCAGGATTAGGTATGGCCCAGGAATTCGAGAATAAACGTAGCTCTGTCGTGCAGGATAAAAGGAGATGGTGATCAATATATCTTAGAGCTTCAGGGCTTAAGGCAAGAAGCATCTGACAGGATTAGGAAGAAACTTTTTTTAACATGGACTAGTCATCCTATAATTGCCTGCCTGGGATGCTCACACATCCTTTTCTCATACCCTAGTGAAGCCAGCCACCTGAAAGAGTCAGCTGCTACAGCAAAACTTGTGTGAAGAAAGTACTTGTGTCTTGCAGTTCCTGCATACCATAGCTTCTAAAGAGAGGGGATGCAGTGAAGCTTGAACTCCAGGGGGCAGGGAGGCAATGGGTGCTTCACCATGAATCTCACCTAAAGAGAGTGGAAGGAAGGAGCTGAAAAATCGGGAGAGGTGGTGGTGCTGTGGCTGGGGCCAGCCCTTGATGGAGAAATGGATGGAGGCAGATGTAGAGCTTGTGGGTGGGTGAAGGAACTTGCCAGCTGCTTCCCAGAGTTGCCCAGGTGTGGGGGGGCTCATTATGCGATGTAGCTGTCATCATTAACATGGGGCAGATGTTGTGGGATGTGACTGTTGTAACCACGAGGGAGAGGACAAATCTAGAGCTCAGGGCTCTGGAGTTGAACCTTGGTGTAAGCAAGTTGTACCTCAGATACGTGCAGAAGGCAAATGTGTGCTTCATGGGACTTCCCTCTTTTCCCCCATGATATAATAATTCCTAAACTCAGTGTTTACTATTTCTTCTACCCTGACCTCCCCTACTGTAATGTCTAAAGGGCACCTGTCCTACAAAATGTACATATGTCAGGGACTTGTAGCTATGAAGGTAATTTAGGCTTTTTATCCAGTGTTTGAACACAAGGGCTGTGAATCTTGCCTCTTTCCACAGGATGTAGCTCATGGCCTGGCTGGAGTTTTGAAGCTCCTGTGCACTGAAGACCTTTACTGTGGTGGGGTTTTTTTATGCAAGGAGGAATGTTCTCTGTGTTGTGGCTGTCTCTTTTGCAATGGAAATAACAACGCACAGTAGCATACTCTATAAAGGACACTGTGCTTGTGTGACCTGTTTCATGCGCTGCTTTGCTCTTTCTGACAATCGAGGCACCCACCATGTGCTTCTGAGGGGAAAAAAAGATAAAAGCCTCATAAGTACCAGGATTACAATGGCAGAAAGGCAGGGTCAGCTCTGCTATAGCTTTGTCTCTCAGGATTCAGAGGAAGTCCTTGGTGGGAACAGGGACTCAGCAGAGGCTGTTTCTTTGGCTGCTGAAGTCAAGACACAGAAGGAGTGGAGTTGACTTGTGTAAATACACTGAGTCAAAAGAGAGCAGGAAGAGAAGAGGACTATTTTAGCTGATGAACAGTGTTGGCACAAGAAGGGCAAGGGATAAAGTAGGTTACAACTAGTTTGAGTAGTGGACTTCTGAAGAAGCATGTCTGCTAAAATTGTTTGGGGTAAATGGTCTGAGTAGTTCTTAAAATGAATATTAAATTGTAAGGTAGAGTACTCTAGGTCACTGATGGTGACAGCCTAGCATTGTCTGAATTCAGTCCACTCTAGCATAGGACTAAACCTGCAAGAGACTGCTGTTAGTGTCTCTCACCTCTGGGAATAACTAGCGTCTAATAAGGATATAGGTGAAATATTCTTGCAGCTTCTTTGAGCTTTCTCAGGTCTCTGACAATCAGCACTGTTGCACTTTAGAGCCTGCCTGAATGTACTCCTTCATTTGAATACCTCTACTTAAGTATCAGCGTTTCCATTTCACAGATAAAGAAATTGAGACAGAAAGGTAAAATGACTTTCTAAATGTGCTCACAGAAGAACTGGGAGTAGCACCCTGTGAACGCTCTGTGCTGGCTGCACCTACTGGGTTATGCTCCCAGCCCTGTGCAGAAGGTCTGGCTAGCAAACCCCTCTGCTGAAACCTGCTGGGCTGAAGGCTTTCTGACAATTCTCTGAGACATAAGCATGTTGCTTTATGGAAGTTGTTAAGGCTATGGAATCTGTTATTTTTGCTTTTTATGTCTTACAAAGCAGACAATAAAGGAAACGTAGCAACTATTCTTTGTGACTTTAATCCCAGTAGGTGCACATTGCACTTAGCACAATAACATCTGGAAGCGGGTTTTTCTGTTCATTCCGATGTTGAAAGACCTGATGATCGCTGGACTAAAGGTTAATCACACAGTTGTGCGATCTGGCAGATTGGGGAACAAGAGAAAGCAAACCCAGCCTGCTCTTCTCTGCCTAGCTAATAGTCACCGGTCCTTCTGGTGCCACTTTCTGACTGCTAAACTGACCAGCTGCTGCTGTTCCCTCTTGGTGAACTGTGAGAGCATGAAGGCTGTACTTAAATGCAGATTGGTGTGCTCCTCTTTGCATAATTGGAGCGAGCAAGGTTTAGGGGGTGATCTGCAGCAGTTGTTCTCTTTGCTACTGAAATACAGCAAAGAGAGAAATGAAACCAATTGTGGTCTTTGTGCAAGCTCCTTTCTATTCTTGCCCCGCCCATTGCAGCTCTAGGTCCTGCCAGCTCTCAGACACTGAGGCCGTTAAGAAAAAGGAGTTTCTGGAAATAAGTATTCGAGTATAGGAGATGGGAGCACTTTGGTTTGACCTGAGGGAGAAGTTGTAGTGTGAGGCCAGCTCTTTATTACACCTCAGAGTTCAGCCAGAAGAAAGCCCTCAGAATTGTCTCTGCCAAGTGAATCTTCCTTTACAGCATTCACACCTTCTCAGCTGCTGAAGCTGCCCAGCCATGAGACACACAGCTGTAGGAAAAAGGTTTTCATTAGCTCTATGGCTCTCAGAGCTACTTGTTTAATTTCACATTTAAGATTTAAGAATGTGTGTGTATGTCAAGCACTTAACATTCATCTTCTCTCAGATGCACTATATTGAATCACATATTCCTTTACTGTTTGTTTTTGCATAAGTAATTGTGACATAAGATCTGATTTATTTAATATTTTGTTCCTGAATATGTTATACGTGCTGGTCTCGCTCTTCACTTACAGAATGTAGTGGCTCCACTTTAACCTGTTTAGCTTTTGAGGGGTTCCTGTCTATCAATCCCTTTTTTTATATGTGAAAACAGTATTTGTTTTACATAGCTCCATATTGCACATAACATTTGGCAGTAGGGAAGTCTCATGAAAAGTTACTGCACACTCATGTAAAAGGTTCTGGGGAATAAAATGTGAAAGAGGGATGATATTGCTGACTGGCTGGCTTGGTAGTGGAGATGCTCTTCTGTAATAGTACAGATACTCTTAGTAGTAGAGGTACTCTTTTGTGAACTGAGAGGGCTGGTTAAGCAGGGATTAAAGTTCAAGGCACTGAGCTGGAACGAAAGGATGCAATTCTAAGTAGTCCCATAGACTACCTGAGTGATTGTGGATAGTTCACACGAGTTTTCTCATTCACTTTCTGTGAAGGCATGTAACACGGTGTTCCTTTATCACGTGTATTTATATGGTTATGTGACCTGGACAGGAAGTGCCTGCTGTGTATTTGTACAGCTGGGCACAAAATCAGGCACTAATCTCAATCAAATTTGCTGGTATGCTAAAACAAATGGTCGTAGGTTTTGTAATGTGCCGTGGAGCAACCTCACAATTTGGGGGATTGATGGGTCAATAAATGATGTGAGACAGTCATACCGAGAGAAGAGAATAGGACAGGAATGGCATTAAATAGATGGGATAGTTTTAATTGGGAAGCAGGACTGACAGGATTTTAAAGCGTTTGACAGACTTGTAAACATTCTTCTTTACAGACAGTATTTTGATCACTTAGCTGATCTTTTTAAAGGGTGCAAGTGTTTGGTGGCATTTTTTGGGGATTCTACTGTGTAAACCTCATTGCTCATCTCTTGTCCACCTGCAGTGCTGGCTTAAGATTCAGAGTAAGAAAACTATCTAATATTTAAGCACAGTGCTTAAAGGGTAAACGGGGTCTTCCTCCTGGATGGTGCAGCAGGATGCTAATTTGTGAGAAAAGTCTGGTTTGTCACCTTGAGCCCAGGTGATGTCACTCATCATCAAGATGCTCCCTGTTAGCAGGAGGGACTCGGCAACGACAAGTGCAGCCTTCTATTTCTGGAGGATTCAAAGTTTAATTACTTTGTCGCTGTCTCGTGTAAAATTGCTTCAGGCACAAAGAACGCCCGGGACTCCTGTGTGCCAAGGAAGTGGCGGCTCAGCCTGAAGCGCTGACATTCCGTGGAGCTGCCGGTGCTCAGTGCGGTCCCAGCAGCCTTGTGCTTGCAGTGGTTATGAATGATCAGCACTGGCAGTCTTTTGTGTGCTTGTCAGAAGCAGCAGCTATATCTCTGCTTGAGCCTGTGCTGCTGGTTCCTTCTGGGAGCTTTTCGTAGCTTGATGGGGCCTCTGTTTTCAGCATTTGGCCTCTAGTTTGAGGTGTCTCCATTCTTGCAGCTGTGCTGCTTGAGAGACTTTAAGAGTTGGTGCTTCTCCTACCACCCAGGCTGCTCTGAACACATGGAGAAGGTGTGGGTGGGGAATGTCTCAGCTTGGTCTCAGGTGTAAAATGCTGTTTCAACAGCAAATGCTTGGGCAAAACCTTACACGTAAATAGTGCCTATGGGCATCTGACACACCTATTTGGTCATAAATGTTGCTATTTCCGTGCCTCATGACCAAAGTGATAATTTTCTCTGGACTCCAATTCAGTCCACCCCAGGCAAAATGAAGTTGTCTATGGACTCAGGCTCTCTCAAGTTACCACAAGTCAGAAAATTAACAGCACCTTTTTGTCTCTGCTGCTTTACTGGCATGGACTCCCTTTGCAGTGAGGGCTAAGCCGAGGAAAAATGCTTTCCCTAGGGCCTTCTCAATTCCCCAATGGAGGAGACTCCATAGCGTGAACTCAAACCGTAATACATGCAAAAATCCACAGGAGTGAGTTGTTATAAATGCCCAAAGGGCAGGCAAAGTTTCAGCTGGGGCTTTCTCTTCCTTATGCACTGAAGTCAATCCATCATGAGATGCAAATGTGTAGAAAATGAGGCTTCATTAGTTCTGCTGCTCGAAGCATTCCCTTGGGGTTTTGTTGGTGTCTTCTCTTTTCTTTAATGTTAAATTGCATGTCTTTGAGCTGCTTTGTCTTAATATGGTCAGGTGTGTCTAAAGGAGAAGTGTTTTAGAGGGACAACCTCCCTTCCCAACCTTTTGGAGTCCTTCTGTGAGATTTCTGCAGTTATTAAAAATGGAAGGAGAGTACTGTCCCTGTGCTATTTATAAGCATTGTCTGATGGACAAGAACTTGCAACCTTGTGCAATGCTGCCAGTGACCTGGTCAAGGAAGGGAGTTGCTTTTTAATGAGATGTCCTCATGGGGATGCTTTGATCCAGCTTCTCGGGGAGGCACAAGGAGAACAGACGGAAAGGAGACGATGGATGCGGGCGTCTTAGCTCAGGCCTTTGCCCGCTGGCTTCAAGGGCTCTGTCAAATGAAGAAGGGGCTTTGTGAAAGACAGAGATTTGTTTTTGCCAGGCTGGTAACTTGGAATGTCAAAAACCCTGAACAGCTTTTTGGAGACACTTTCTGAAGCATCAACAAGTCGTTTATGAATCAAAGAAATGCACTGTGCCAGCCCGACCTTGGAGATACTAAGCAGTAATAGGGTCTCTGTAAAGAATTTTAAAGCCATTTCTGCATATGAAACCGTGTATGGAAGTTGCACAGAATATGAAATAAGCTAGAACTATGTATGTTTTCCACCTATATCAACTTTTTTTTTTCTGAAATATTCTTGGTTCCTAAAAGCCAGTCTGATATAAGGAGATGGTTAGTGTTTTCTTAATGGGGTGGGTTTGTTTGTTTGTTGAGGGTTTTTTTGTCCTTTTTTGTTTGTTTTTTGGTTTGTAGTTGGGGTTTTTTGGGGGGAGTTTTTTTGTAGATATTTTTGTTTTGTTGGTTTTTTAATTTTGTTTTGGTTTTTGTTTTTTTGGGGTTTTTTTTGGTTTTTGGTTGGTTTTTTTTTTTTTTTGGCCTTATGGCAGCAAGGGAGCAGTGAGGATGTCTTCTGAGAAAATTCATGGTTTATTTTGACCTCATCTGAGTTTGGAATGTCAGTGCAGTTCTCCCTACAGCTAAATGTGACTGGAGGTCTGAGCCCTGAAACACTTAAACAGACATACATTCATTACAGAAACGGGATGCTTCCAGTAAGAGCTAATGATTGAAATTGATGGTGAATTACTGTGTTTCTCTCCTGATACGAATTGAATGGGAGATGAAGAGGCTTTGATTTTTAAAAAATAATAAAGAAGATTGGTTTTGGGAATCC
This sequence comes from Machaerirhynchus nigripectus, assembly GCA_013397975.1. Taxonomy (NCBI): domain Eukaryota; kingdom Metazoa; phylum Chordata; class Aves; order Passeriformes; family Dicruridae; genus Machaerirhynchus; species Machaerirhynchus nigripectus. The sequence continues at coordinate 1,872,806 of VZRQ01001827.1, read as the reverse complement.
TGAGCTGAAAGCCTTGATTGGTGTGCCTTACTCATAAAAGAGCTGGTCTGAGGCACGTGCCCTGGGATGTAGTCTAATCTTTGATTTGAACACAGATGGACAATCTATCCATCACTCTGCTGTCCCAAAATTCATCCTTTTTTTCTGAGCCTTCATTCTTTGTGGCCACTGTTACTACATCTTAGCCCAGTCCAGCTGGATACTGCCTTCTGTAGTGTCTGTCTGGCTCAGCAGGAGACTGTGATTGCAATCAGCTCCTCCCAGGCTGCTTCAGCACGGCCTGATGAGAGTGAAGAGTACTTCAGGTGTGCTGCCCTCTCCCTTGCTGCCAGCTTTGCAGAAATGCACTGAGTTCTAATATGCATGCTTGAGTCTGTGCTCTTGCTGGACAACAGGTGAAGCAGAGCAGCAACAGCATCCCTGCCTGGCTGCTTGGTCTCTGAGTTATTTGTGTCTGCTGTGCCTGAGATATGAGGACCTATTTATGTGGCCTATTTAAATTTTGCAGGTGGCTCATATTTCAGCATTTTCCATGGAACCAGCAAATCTCAGTGTTTTTAGCCAATTTATCAGTGTGTGTTTTCCCCACTGGGGACAGCATGATATCTAGTCCCAGTGGGAATTGGCTGGTAGTGCTGCTTCTGTTCCACATGAGAAAGTGCTTGCAGTGGTAGGTGCCAGATGCTAATATGTTTCAGGGCCTCTTGCTAGAGCTGCTAGATATGCCAGGTGTGCCTACATTGGAGAGATTACTAGGAAGGGGTTCTAATGTTGGACACTGTGCAGCTGCCACCTCCCTGGTTCATGCCTCCTTGTGATTTGCTTGTTTCCCAGTACTGGAAACCTGAAGACATCCAAAGAGTCACACCATGTGCACAAGTGTTGTCCAAATGCTTCTTGAACTCTGTCAGGTTTGGTGCTGTGACCACTCCTTGGGGAGCCTGTGTCAGTGCCCACCTGCGCTTTGGGTGAAGGATCCCTGACACAGCTTCAGGCCATTCCTGCATTGTTCTTGCCCATTTTCTCATTCATCTGTCCCTTAATTGGTATTTTGAATGCCAGGGAAAACCAGGATGAGCTTAACAGGGTCTTTACCAAGCAAAAAGCTGATTCAGAATACGTGTTTATGGGGCTGATATCCTAGATGGCAACTGGAGGTTGAATGATCGCTAAACCGCCAGATTACTGGAAGTACATGCCCTGTTAGAAATGAGCCAGATGCCTCTGAAACATAGAACTGTTCAGAGCATCTCTGTTCACTTCAATATGAGCACCTCCCCAATAATATCTGGGGTCCCAGTTATCTTGCTCTGCTGAATTTACATTTACTGGTCAAGGAGCTGTTGTCAATGTACTTCTGATGTACGAGGGATTGTTCCTTGATAACAAACATTTGTATTTATCTTCATTTGGAATTACCGATTGAGTTGGCTAGAAAATTTCCATGGAAAATGTGTTCCTGTTGCCCCTGCTCCTGCAAAACAGGCAGGATTCCTGGATCTTGTTTTCCAAGACACACCGTGATTTCTTCTGGCTGAAATGATGGTGCATTGATGGTTAAATAACTATGTTACATCAGGGGACACAATCTGGAGCCAGTCAGTGTTGCATATGGAAGACAATGAGAAAGTGAAATAAACTTAACTCCCCCTTGAGAAAACATGGTACCTTCTTGGAGCATGGCTGTTTTGGGGTAGGAAGAGGAAATTGGTTCAAGAATTAGAAAGAAAATGCTTGATTCAAGAAGGTGTAAGCATTTAACTTTAATTTTTGAAAGTGTTAAATAATTTACTGTGCTGATTCAAAGTCTTCAAAATGTTCCCTTTTATACAAGTCCAACTTCTGGATTTCCATCAAAATTGGAAAAGGAAGTAGATACTAAAATAGTGGCATTTGATAGGGAAATATTCTTTGCTATTTATTCATGCATAGGCTTAGACTAGTTGTATTTTGTGTGAGAAAGGGAATGATTTTCCAGGTGTGCTGTAACATCCTGAGCTGCTGTGTGCAGAAACTGAGGACAGCACCAGACCTCTCTGAAGGCAGCAACTTTGCCCTACCCGTGGCAAGACTCGTAAATGTTGTAAACGTGACTCATGCCAGGGGAACAAGGCCTCGAAAGGGGGCTTCTGCAAAGGGTTGTTGCACTGCAGAGAGGAGCACGCGTGCTGGCTGTGGGACCTGTTGTTAATGTGTGACACCTTCCACAGTGAAAAAGGTGGAAGGCCACGTGTGTGAGTGCCAGAGTTTGGGACCAGTGTCTTTGAGGTCATGAGCAGGTTGTGGGAAATTCACATCCCAAAGGGACCAGGGAAGTAATGGTTGCTCATCACCTTCATTTGTGCCTGCTGGTGTCTGCAGTGGAATGAACAATATTTCCCTCCTCCTTTTCCACCTGAGATCATTTCTGAAGAGATCATTTAATGTTTAGGAGGGGATTGAAGTCACTACTGATGATAGCTGTAAAAGCAGAAAACTAACTAAGAAATGATATGCTGTAACAACTGTGTAACTACAGGATATTTATGCATTCAGTCTGATTACTCAAATGTTGCTTGGCACTTTATTTTGTGAGTGATTAGATGATAAACTTTATATGCAAAAAAAATCTGCATCTGCACCCACTATAAAACTGCTACATCTTAGCATTGGAGGGGAGGAGGAATATTTGGGAGGCTGTGCTGGTGAGGTGGAAGAAAGAGCTCTTGATTTAGAACTTGAGGACTTGAGTTCTACATGTACAGATTGGTGGTTGTAAGCAGTTCCCCCTGGGCCTGGATTTTTTCCAGTGAAAATGGCATTTGCCAAATGCCTTGTAAGGAATAGCTGTACTTCTGGGAGATGAATTAGTTAATATATATGGGTGGCAGTTTCTGAATTTGTGGGTTTTCCCTTGGGCAGATCACTCTGCAAATGAGAGGCGGGTGTCCCTGGGGAAGACAGGGGAGAAAAGGGTAGCTTTTGGAGCAGGATCCAAATGTGTCTCTTGCCAATATCTTCAGTGGTATATCTCAGATATGTGTATGTTTTGAAGTCTAGGGAGAAAAGCACTGATGTGGTGTAGAAGGCAGGAACTGATAGCAATTGTTCAGCCAAACCAATGCAGTTGCAGCCTAAAGCTTTGATGGAAAATGCCAGTCATTGAGGAGCCTCCCAAGTGACACCTGTCCCATGCTGCAGCAAGGATCTCAGTGGCCACCCATAGATGTCTTTTCCCTTTTCACCATCTCTCTGCAGCCTGCTTCTCTGTCTAGTTCTAAAATGCAAATTTTGCTTGCCCTGCCGTTTCTACCTCTGTAAAGGTTACGTTCTCAGTACACGCAGATGATATTGCGGGTGCTTTCTTTAAAGGTCTTCAGATGAGATTTAAGTAATGTCTCAGTTTCAATTCTGGCTGCATAGCATGAGCCTGCCTAAAGGAGAAGTTTTTGTACTGGTCTCTTGAATTGTTGTGGATTTGTTTGTCTTTACTTTTTCAGAGAAATTTGTGAACACTTCACCAGACGCCTACACAGCCTTGATACCAGTCATGCAGGGTGAGCTGTAGGAAAATCGATGCATCACTTGTCTTGGCAGTTCCAAAAAAGAGATAGTTACTGAAGTTAGAAATATATTAGCTGTGTGTGTGTTGCTTTCTCAAGGTGCTGCTGACTTCTAATGAAAGGATGTATTTGCCTCAGGGTACAGTAGCTTTGCTACAGATCCAAGTCTAAAGAAGTGCCCTGTGCCTGAACTGCCCTCTGATACATGACATTGCTCAAGATTTGACCCTGGTTTCATGAATTGTCATTATAAGCATGAGGGTTTTTTGGAGGTAATCTGTCTGCCCACTTTTCAGCTATCAGGAATGGAGACAGAGTAAGGTCAATGTTCCAGCCTGATTAACAAGTCATGTCTATTCAACTTGGAAGGATGGGAAGGTAATGGGCCAAAAGAAGTTGAAAATGGCCTAGGGTTAGTTTGGCTTAGATTAAATCAGAAAAAATGGTGGGATTGTTCCAGCTTCTGCAACCTGGTAACCATCCAGGGTCATTGTGTAAGGTGAAGAGTTGCTGATGGTTAGTACACTTCTCACCTTCTCCACAGCCCCTACTTTGTCAATTCAGAGATGCTGGCTTCAGACAATTGGAAGTCCTTGTTGCAGGTAAAGCAGTCTCTATTTTGTTTGATTCTGCATTTGCAGTGTTAATATATGACGACTTAATAGCTTTCTTTGTGCTTTCATCCTCTCCTCTGGAAAGAAGTTGAGTTCCCTATAAATGTGGGCATAGTTGACAGATTTTTTTTTTCCTTCAAATCTCTTCTGAAATTTTCTCCTATTGTGCTTTCAAAAGCAAAGCCCCAAACTTGAATACTCAAAAGTGAGGCAAGAAGTATTCCAGGCAGAAATGCAAGAAAGTTAAATATTTAATCTTTGATCTTAAAACTCATCAAAGTAACAGTTCAGATTTGATTCCTGTTTGAGAATGAGTGTAAGGTTTAATTGTTTTGGGTTTTTTTTTGAGATTGGTTTAGATTGACATTTCATCCAGACCAGTGTGTCTCAAACTGCTTAAAATGTCCTTTTTCTTTCTGTGCAGTTTACCACCCCTGTGTCCATCTTTTACCTTTGTTTTTACAATGGGATCCTGCCTGTGATGGTTTCCTATGTTTTTCCATGATGCAGTCTGTTCTGTCCTTACCAAATCAAGGCCAGCATGTCTCTGCCCCCGAGTCAAATGCAAAAAGGCAGCAGCTTTTGGTAGCATCAGTGCTTGCTCTGTAAAGGTGGATATGAGCAGGACAGCTTGAAACGAATGGATGTATGGTGTGAGGATGCAGGCATGTTTTATCTGTCAGTAGCCTTCATCTCTGCCTAGTTCAAAGGTTGCACGTTGTATATCCAAGTGTGTTTGTCCCTTCTTTTCTGCCTTTTCCATGCTATCAGGGAGTGGTAGTGGTACCTGCCGTGTTGCTCTCCCTGTGAAATGTCAACGAAAGCAATTCAACTCTTATACTGATTTGCTCCAGATAAAAAATGTCAGGAAAGCATTCCTTGCCATCAAAGCTTCCCTTTGTAAGAGGAGCTGGCTGGTGAGTAGAGAAGTCATATTACTGATATGGAGTGATCAATTGAAGAACTGTAATTCAATCAAGTGGTTCTGCTGGTATCATAAACCATGAGAGCAGAGCTCAGTCCATTTAGAGATCATTAGGGCCTTGTGACTGAGTTAATACAGACTCTGCAATCGATCCCTAACCTCCCTTTAACTTTTCCCTCTTGCTCTCAGCTTTTCCATCTCTTCTGTTTCTCCTCTGCTCCACCACCCTCACGTGCTATCTGCTTTCCCTTCCCTCCTCTTTTATCAGCTACCTCCTGCTCCCAGTTCCCATTCATCCTCTCATTCCTGTGAGCCCAGCCTGATCTGTACATGACAGATGTATATCAAGGTTGGCAGATGCTTTTTTTTTTGCCGGGGCTCTCTAGTATGTTGGTTCTGGTGAAATTTATTTTCTTTTCATTTTGGGACATCAGGAATTTGGGTTAGGTTCAGGAATACAGATTAGGGTTTTTTCTTTTGAGAAGGTTATGGACTCTGTGTGTGTCTGTCTTTCTGTGTTATTTCATTAGAACCATAAAGGGAATGTCTGTCCAGGTGAAGGGCACATAAACACTGTTACTGCCACTTAGATCCTCATGTATTTTTTATGAGGTGAACACATGTACATATGATGTATACAATGGCATAAAATTTTTAATTTACTGGTGGGTGCCACATCTTATGACTGGCAAGGGGTGTTTGGCCTTTTTATTTTATTCTAAATCAGAACTTTTATTACTTGGCATTTTGAGTTGACTAGGTGTACCTGCTTTCTGATGTGATTGGGCAGGTAGTGCATGTGGTCACTGTGAACTGGCCACTTGCATGTGTGCCTCCAGCTGTGCTGAGCACCTCCTTGGGGAATTCACTGGCATAAGCAGATGCCAGGGGGGACTGTAGGGAGAGGGCAAGTTGAGCAATGTGTGAGAATTTGATGTTGTTACCTATTCCAATGAGTGAGTGGAGTGAGGAGGACATAGATGACTTTTCATGGCTGTACTTTGACATTCAGTTAAGGCTGGGGCTATAGGACCCCCAGGCTAGTTGTTGGCTACACAAAAAAA
>VZRQ01001827.1:1791761-1866648 GCA_013397975.1 Machaerirhynchus nigripectus | reverse complement strand
AAAAAAAAAAAAAAAGTTAGATAAAAGTGTTCAGTAAAACCCTAGCTGCAGCAGAATACATCTTTTCATAGGTACTGCTCCCCAGATGCATTTTTGGGTGCGGTCACCCTGATGTGCCTTTGGCACTTGGCTTATTCCAGGTTTTTTGCTGTTATTTCTTTTCCCTCTTTCCTTTTCTTGACACGCAGCAGGAAGGCCCAGCTCGTGCTTTATCTGTGGGTGGTATGTATTCATCAGCCTAGCTCACCACATCAGAACAATCAGCAATTGACCGTATGTTGAAAACAGACACGCTCATTAATTTTAGGAGCCAACGTTCACTAACCAAAATGGCTCATAAACTACCCCAGGGGAGCATGAGGAAATTGGAATTTCAAGCTGTGGTGCTGTCACGGTGGAGGCACTGCCGGCCTCTTTCTCATCTCAGCCCCTCGGTGGTCATCTGGGAGCTGCTCTGCTGGCAGAGGAGGGCAGCTCATGCATAGCAAACATGGGCCCTCTTCCTCCTCTCTGCACCCCTTCGCTGTGCTCAGCCTAATCACAAGCAGTTAGGATGTGGTTTCCTTGTCAGCAAGCTATGGCATGAAAGAACAACTCTGTAGCCTCCTGGAAGCTGAAGTGCTTCTTGCTGGGATACAGGGAAGTAGCCATCCTCTAGGTCCTCTGCCAATTAAACCACAGTCCAGTTAGATCCACACTGTAGTCCCCTGGGCAACAAACTACAGTCACTGCCGAAGTAAGAATATCAAGCCAGAGCCACCTCAGCTTGTTTAAGCTATTCTGGTAGCTTTGAGTTAGAGATCTCTTTGGTGTTCCTAACACTGAAGACTTCTCCCACCCCCACACACTTCAGAACTTCTGTTCTCTTTCAAGTTCTCTTTTTTTTTCCTGTTCTTTTGTTAAAATAATTTCTCTTCCTTCAAGCCTTTCAAAGCACTTCTGAGGCTTCTCAGTCGCACAAAGAAGGCTTTATGGGTTGAATTCCTAGTTGCATTCCTTGTATCTCTACTTATTTCATGTTTCATATAATACAGGCAAGGTTTTTTGTGGTGGCTAGTGATTATGGGCCATTTCATGAGGCTGCTTGCCCACCTTGAGACCTCTTTTAAGAAGCTCAATTGTCAGAAGGTGATGAGCCCTCATTCTTTAAAGATGAGATCCCTTTTACTTGTTTCAAGGCAGACTTTGAAAAATATGAGAGCAGGGAGAGAGGAGACAAATCTCAAATGACCTGGTCATCTATAAAATCTGCATACTTACTTAGGATAGTGAGCTGTGTTTTAATCACTAGGTTAGAATGAGCGTTATGCTGTGGTTTGTGAGGTGTGCATTTTGATGTCCAAGATGGGTTTGTACCTCTATGGGAGACGTGTGCTGATAAAATGGGGAATGCATTGTCATAGCTGGGTTTGAGTACGTACATGAAGAGGAAAGGGTCATTGACAAGTGGTATCCATGCTTTTTTTAGTAGTCAGTAGGAGCTGACCAAGTAATGAGTGGTAATGAAATTGCATTTGGAGCAGTCATGGTATCATGTACTCTGTCCCTGCTCTGTGCGGCCACTGAAATACTCTGCCTTCTCCCATACAGCCTTTCAACCAGGACATGCATCTCTTCTGAAATACTCAGAACACACGTCTGAGCAGCATCTAATGAAATCAAGTATGTGTCTGTGTGGGGGCGAAGAACTGTCAGCATTTATTGCAACAAAAGGAATTAGTCATCACAGGGCTTTGTCATGAACTTCTGTTTGTCTGTCTCCTATTCCAGAAAAAGAGAAACAGCATTTTATTAACGTTTTCCCTTGAATCTCCTGCCAGTAAAAGTAGTACCTGCATAAATAACTTTTTCTCTTCTTTTCAGAAGTGAATAAGAGGTGGGGAGAAATACTGTGAACAGATTCCTGATGAACTGGTGAAAAGAGTGCATAAAGTTAAAAGTTTCCCAAACTTTTAGATGCTCATCTAATATAACAGCCCCCCCAAAAATCCCTGAAGGCCTCAATGCATATTCAGTATCTTCTCTTGAAAATACTCTATTTTTAAAAATGGCTTGAAAATGTTAGACAAAAATGGAAAGCCAAAAACTTCAAAGGCTTACCAAAAATGGTTGAGGAAATTCACTGGTCAGTGGATTTGTCAGAGGAAGAAGAGAAAGTATAAACTCAACATTGTTAAGTTATGTGCAGTCACACTCTGTCTTGAACAAGGCATTTTCTTTTTTGGTATCATGCATTTGACTATATTGTCAGCAGTGATAACATGCATGGAGTATTGGGTAAACAATTTATAGGTAATGGAGAAAGGAAAAAAATCATGACAGCTTTGAAAACATTCTTTCTTTATTTAAATTGGGCCATATTTGAGCCTGTTGTTTTTCACTCATCTTCAAAAGAAGTCTGCAGTGCTCAGTCAAATTCATACTCTTATGGTGAAGATTCAAACAACTTTTAGAAGAATTTTAGCAAATTCAGCTTTCTGTTCATGTTTCAGAGTTGCTGGTAAGCAGATCATCATCATTTCTTGCTCTCTCCTAATTGATTGGCTGTTTGGGATTATTCAAAGAAATTATGTGAATAATTTTGGTCTCACTAGTTTGTGAGTGACATACAAACCAGCTAGAGTGACATACACGAGATCTGGCTGGACACAATAAGATGTTTCCTTCTTGCTTCTGAATTGGATAATTAGAATGCAGTCATGGGTGTGACAGAAGATTTCCAGAAATTATGAGGAATATTCAATGTTCATCACTATATACAGGTGTGGGAATTTCTTTAATGGTGGCAGACTGGCTTCTGAGGATAACACTAAGCAAAAAGGTGATGTGGTAGTGCTGAAAACAAGTGTCACGCTTGGGAGGACAAAAGATCATTTTCAATCCCAAGGAGGATGTTTTCATCCCCTTCTCTCCAAATTTATCAGAGGCAAGTGGAGAGGAGTAACTTTGCACATCTGAACAACAGGAAGAGCTTTATTTCATGGTGTGTTCAGGCTCATTTGAATGAGTAAGCAAGGCTCGGGGATTGTGGCCCTTGGGCAGGCTCATGATGCTCTGGTTCTGGTGTATGAAATAGTGAAGGATGGGGGCAAGCACTGGCAGTTGGCTGGGTTGGAGGTGCCAGTGTATTTTTCACTCACACTGGCCAAGGTACACTGCTGTCATCTGCTTTGGCAAAGACAGAGGCTCACAAACTGTTGATCTGAACCAGGAAGAAGCCATCTCTCATGTGGCTGGTTCATATAAAAGTGTGCTTGGTGTCTCAAATGGGAATTAAGATCTGCAGAGACACGTGCTGCACCAGAGCAGATTTCTGGGTCAGTACAGATTTTGTAACCTCAATGGATCACTTGTGTTTGAAGCCCTCTTAATGAAAGCTGAAATCACTTGGCTTCCTTATTTCGTCATCTTTGAGTTGGAACTTACTACTTTTTTAGGGATGTTATGACTCAGGATTCTGCTTGCCTTTGAAGACAAGCCCTCAGGGAGTCCCTAAGTCATCTTCCATAACAAAGGCATCTGCCCCGCTAGAATGAAAGTTAACTTTGTCCTTGGAAGCATCTGTGGCCTCATGCAGGCAGTAATCATATTTGTCTGTTGTTTCTATCCCTGATGGTTTAGCTGTATGGTGCCACAGAGGGGGATGGGGATTGTTGGATGGAGCTGAATGTAGCATTGTAAATGAGAGCATACCCCTAATTTATATGGCAGTACCAGAATGTACTTGGGTACATTTGTCAGCCATGCATTTCCTTTGGTTCCCCTCACCCCTTCCTACTGCCTATGTATATTGATCAGGCTGTCATTGAGCTGTCCCCAGATCTCCTCCCTGAGGGGTCACAGTTAGTACTGGCTGCAGATATAGGTGGGGGCAGTTCAAACTGAGTTTCCTGCTCTATGTTACCTTACATTTGTTAACAGAACTGATCTATTAGGCTGTAGGTGTACCCAGCTTGATCAGAGACCTTAGAAGAGTTGTCTCGTTCTATAGTTTCACAAGTAGAAAGACTTATCTATTTTAAACTTTTTTTATCTTATTAGTTGTTTTTACAAATAGTTAGCACATACAGGAAAAAATACTCTCAAGTTATCACATACTATGCTGCGCTTCAGGCATAATGGGATGTTTAATGTTTACTGTCTTGCTGATTTCTGATTAAGTGATAGTATCTTGTGCATCTAAAAGACTCCTAGATGTTGTTCTGATTACTGTTTTCAAAACGTGAACTGGGTGATATTCTTGTCACTGGTATACACTAGTTCATCAATAATTGCCTTTATTTTAACTTGTCTGAATTAATGAAAAAGTGTTTTTCAATTCTCCTTGTACCCTAGAACTGTCAGTTTCAAGAAGCACTTAAACTAAAATAGTTTAACTTCCATCTTGCTGATCAGGTAGCTGTTACATTAGACTTCTTTTCCTCTTTGATTTCCTTCATTGTGGAATAAACATCTTTTGTTGAAAACAAAGTGGGTATTAGAGCTTGAAAATATGTTTACAGTGTGGTGTTTTTGTCAAGACATGCTAAACTAAGGCTCTGTACCTGCAGTGATGTCAAGTCACTGGATACTGTGGGAGCTGCGTCTGTTGCTACTCTGATAGTCTCTGCCTCAGAGGACTGGTGTCTTTATTGCCATAACTCTACTGAAGTCATAGGAGTTTTTCTAGAAGAAAACTTGGCCCCGATCTATCCTACTTGAATACTTTATAGCCAGGTAATACAATGTCCCGTTGATTTCCCTTTTTGTCATTTCTCCGCATTTTTGCCTTCAGAAATGCCTGTTGAGTTATGATCCTATTCTTTTGCTAGGAATTCTGAGCAGCCTCTCAATTTGGTGCAATATCTAGCCTTCCATATGTTTTATTTTTGGCACTGTTCCTTTTAGACCCTTAACAAAAGAAAATTTAGGAAAACATTTTTTTCATGTGTCCATTCCTGGTTTGTCTCGTTCACTATTTGAACACATTAGCTGTTTTCAACCGGAAGTGCCAAAATTAGGGGACTAAAAGGTTTTGTCCTCTATTTTAAGGGAATTTCCAAGGAGATAGCTATTTGAAACAATGCCACAGAGAAGCTGCAAAGTGAGCTCTGTTGTTTTGGGTGCCTCAGTTCTTGCAGAAGACCCAGACTTGGTGAAAGCTTCAGTCAATACTTTTATGGAGGACCAAACAGATTTTTAAGAAGCTGGGCTTGAGCCAGTTCTGTTGCCCATGCTTTAAGTTTGTTTATTTATAGTCCTGTCCTTGTTCTGGAAATTACATACATCAAGCTCACTATCTCCATCCTATACAGAGCATGATATAAATTACACCTCAGCAGCAGGAGGAAGTGTCCTCTCTTCATCCACAGGTCCCAGATTTTCATCTGTCATGACTGCCTATAGTGTCCCAGTGTTTCCTCAAATCAAGTAGCTGCAATAGGCTCCCCTACCCCTCCTGTATCTTGTGCTGGGTGTTGGTGTTGCTTCGGTAAAAGTGGAGCTGCCTCCTTTCAGTACCAACACCATCTTCCCTGTGGAATCAGTCATTATCTTCCTCGTGATGGGTTTTTTTATGTCTTGTCATCTGCACATTACTACTTGAAAAATGGTCCTTCTAGCTGAACAGTGAGGGTTATCAGAGATAAACCAATCCAAAACTTCCCTGAGCCTTGCATTAATCCGTTCTTCTGTCTTACTGTGTATTGAGAGAAACTACAAACCCACAAGCCTTGGCACTCTCACTGGTGAGTTGCCTGACTATTGTGTAAAGTTAACAGTTCTGACACTAGGACGTCAAAGAATCTGGTGAGTTTCATGTTTGCCATAAATACAGCTTCCTAGATTTCAAAATATCAAAGATTTTGACATCCCTTTCTTTTGTCTAAGTGGGAAAATTAGCCAAATCTTTGGTTGTTTGAAACCAAATCCCAGCTAAAGTGCTTGTCATGACTCGTGTTTTCCCCACATTTTTTATTTATTTCCACCTGGAATATTGGGAGGGCTGGCTCTGAAGTGTTGAGCTATCATCTCAACAACATTCACATAAGCTGACTCTGTAAATAATTCTGTCTCTCTACTGGTTCAGAAACTTGATCATTGGCAAGAAATGCAGGATGTCTTAGTTTACCCTGTCAGGTGGCTCTGAAAGAAAATTTCTGATGTAAGGGATGTTCGGTTTGACTCAGCAATGGGGCAACCGCAAAAGACTAATCTCTGGCCTTAATTTTCAGAGAGGACTGATGGGAGATTGGAAGATGAGTAAAACAGGGAGCTCAAAAACTGACAGCAGATCAAGAGAGGGCCAGGTAGAATGATGTGCCTGAAGAGAGAAAGGGGAAAGAGAGACTTGAAGAGGTAAAAATTGTGAGGGAGCAAAGATAAATGAAAGCAAAGAGAAAGGACGTAGTGAGGAGAGCCCAGTTTTCATCTGTTTTCAGCACTGCAGCAAGTCAGAGGAAGTGTGGGTTATTGAAATATCTGGGCAAAAGCTTGTCCTGCTCAGCAAATGGACAGAAATATAAGAAACGCCATCAAAGCGAACAAGAAGAGGAAAAGAGAGGAAAGAGAGGCTGTAATTCATGGACAGGGAAACAGGAGAAGTTAACATTCTAGGAGGACTGCAATAAAGAAATGTTGGAATGATAGAGGGAGAAGGGCAGGGCATGAATAAAATGATGGAAAATAAAAATGGGGGCAGAAGAGCTTATGACAACTTAGAACAGCTTGAAAAAGGTCATGCATACCCTCTGGGCTCCTAGCCACACTAGAGCCAGAGAAGACTGTCATGGTAGATAAACAAGGGATGGTAGGATTGAACACAATTTATAACTTGCTTGTCATTGGCATGGGAAGGGAAATGAACATCCCATCCCTGTTGGGTTGTCAGGGCACTGGGGAAGCTGGCCTCTGGATTGTCTCTTGGCTGTCAAGTGAGAGGAAAGGTGCCAAATACTTGCATGCATGATTCTGTCTAGCTGGGTGGTACTGGTAGGGTTTGCGAAGGAAGGGAACAAATGTCTTTGAGAATACAGCTTGTTGCAATGAGATGCACACTTTTGTGCTGCCACATCCACTGGCCCATGGAATTTGATAGAGAACAGAATATTCCTTTAACTCTGCATTTGGGTGATGCTGTGGCTTGAATAATTTATTATTTCTCCTCTTTAAGGGCAAATGTCTTAGGTCTTGCCCAAATTTATCTGATCTTGAGAGCACTACAAACTTTGATAAAGGTTTTAAGACAAAGAATTGGTCTGTGAGTCCCCTCTCCTGACAGGTCTTCTATTTGGTACTGTGAGAGCTTCATAGATGGCTCCATGGGGGAATGTACATTAACTAACAATCATTCTGTTTAGAACAGGAGACTTCTGAGATATACAGTGCTAGTCTTTGTAGTGCCACACTGCAGCTATCTACAGCTGTCTACAGCTAGGAATATTCCTAGATAAAATAGGGGATGGACAGGGTAGCAAACCTGTGTGACAGCATTTGTCTGCAGTTCTTGCTGCCAAGCTCTTAGCAGGTTGAAAACCCACCCTAAGGACAAGGGCTGGCTTTACCTGGTAAGTAAAGGTAACGTAGCGTTTGTACAACCTATGCTTCCTCTTGCATCGTGCTCCTCTTCCCTGAAAGCTTTCTTTCAACTTATTTAAACCTAGATTACTGGGGAATGGCATAGGGCTGTGAGCAGGCATGGAGTTTTCAGAACCAGTGTGAAACTTGAAATGCAACATGCAAATGGGATTTTTGCAAACTGGAACAAATTCTCCTTTCCTTCCCCTGGTGCATAATGAGGACTACAGCTTTACTACTTCCAGTTTTGGTGGAGTGGAGAAGATGATACAGTTTTGAGAGGTAAATGGATTCAGGAGTTGTTAGATATCAGTGCTATTCCTCTTACTGAATGTCTGTCTGCTTCTGGGATGCTGGCAATCCTTTTATTCTCACAGCAAGCCCTTTGTGCTGATTAGCCATATGGACACTTTGAATTTGAAAAACAGCTGACTGAAGAAATTTGAAAAGGAGTTCTAGTTTTCAATATTCTTGGGGCTTAGTTAACAATCTGTGGTTATCTGTAGGTCAGACCCTCAACTCCAGTAACTCTCTCTCAAGTGAAAATGAAGAATGGCCAGTAATTCTTTGGGATGTGCACCCATCCTTCAGAGAGGGAAAGGAGCTCTTGCTGAGACACAAACTAGAATGGTGTTGAGCTTTGGCAGAAAAATAATTTCTGATTGTTTCTCAGCCTGAGAGGGTAATATCACAGGTATTACAGAAAATCAGTAATGGACCACTTTGTCATGTTTTTAAGACTAATGATTATCCAGCTGAGAGATGAGGCTGTAACTCTTCCTGACATCTTTTATTTCCAGTGAGAATTTGGGAGAGGCAGGTGACTGAGCCCTGTGAGCCAACTACAGTGTGAGGGAACTTCTACAGGACATGCGTACTCATGCCTCATGGGATTTGTGTGGCTGTCTAGGCACAAATCTCTGCCCATATCAGGTATAAAAAAATCTTTCCTTATGTAAAAATATCTTCTCATTTGAAAATCCATGTCTCCTTCCTCTAAAAGGGAGAAGGCAAGCAGCATCACCTGTCTGACAAGGTTACCGTCACTTCTCACCAATGCCTGAGGGACTTTACAAGTGATTGCTGCCCACTTCCTTGTCCTCATGAGACTCTGTGGGAAATGACAGGCTACCAAGTTCGCATATAGCCTTATTTCTAGAAGCATGCACTTTTCCAGTTCACTGTCTGGCTGCCTGGTTTGTTTTCTGGTGACTATCATTCCATCAGTAAGCCTCCTGCCTTGCTGTCATCTCCTGTGTGTGGTTCAGAGGTTTAAGATGACCTTTTATTTCCAGAGCTAGCAGGAAGGGGAGAAAAGTGACTTCATGTGAAACTTTAGGGATAGGATTTTTACTACCTGGAGAGAAAAAAGACAGGATGCAGTCTCCTTGAGTGGCCAAGGATTTGAATCTTCACTGGTGGTCTCTCTAGTGCTCTTCAGGCTTACATTCACCTCTCCCTGCTCCCTTTGCCAGCTTGTCCGAGCTATGAACCTTCCTTCCTAGTTCCCTAAGATATCCTGGGCACCAAAGTGATGGGTGGTTCTCCCTGGTTCATGAATGGGGAGCCAAAGAAACAGACCAATGGCATGACCGTACCTTGGAGAGAAGAGGCCTTTGCTTTTCCTATGAGTTGGCTCCCAAGTCTGGAGCCCGTGTCTCTGGCATTTTGTCCTGTCAGTCACAGGGGTTGGCCCATTATTTCAAGCTGATTGCTGCCCACCGTATTTTGACCTGTTTGCTCCATAAAATCATAACAATGCGCCGATAACAGGCATGTAGTAGGTGATCTGTTTCCCACTGCTGACAGTCACTTACGTCGTGTTCCTCAAAGCAGGAGGGTTATAACTGCGCAGTCCCCATTAGAGCTAAAAGAAGTGGCAAAGCTACAGCCAACCCCTGCCAGCCTTGCATGAGCAGCTGACAGTTATTTAACCTTTAGTGACAGGTGACGTACTTCAAAGAGAAATGATGCTTTGTGGGTAATGGTTTATTTATTTCTTGAACAGCAAGCTGTAAATTCACCCATTTATGGGAGCCACATTTCTTGCCTGTTGTTTGAGTGTTGCTCAGAAGTGCCATTGTGTTATCAGCTTGGATGTCAAACAGTCACAGCTCTGTCAATTTGATGTCATGTCATCTATGGAAGGAACTAAGGCTGGCAGCGTGTGTGTTTACACTTTGAGGGAGTGTGTTGTGAATGAGCTGGAGATGGAAGCAGGGATGGAAGAGGTCTCAAATTTCCACTGGTCCTTCACTTCTCCTTGACAAAACTGCAATGGGAGTTCTTCCTGTTTCTTTGGGATGCTAGTGCCTCTGTTTCATGGAGCCTGACACCCGCTTCTACACCACCTGTGGTGTATGAGCGAAGAGATGGGTGCCAAAATCAAATAAATCCAGCAGACACAGATCTGTAGCTTCCCTGAAAATGAGTGGAGGCCCCTGCTCTTTCCTTAAACCAGGTTGCAGGCATGGGGTGGCGGCTGCTTGTGTGCTGGCGCACTTGAAATGCTTCCTCCAAGTGTTTTGTTTTTCAGAACTGTCATTAATATGAAGGTATAATGTGTTTAAGGGTCTTCACTCAATCAACCACATGTGTTCATCCTCGTCTTAAGAGATCATGTGAGGAGCCAAGGACAGACTTTCAACTGAGTTATGTTGTCTTGTCTCTCCTTTTGAGACTATTCCAAACAGAAGGAAAAATTCCAGACCCATGGAGATGCTTTTGCTAGTTTTCATCTTTTGGCTGTTTTCTTACATACTTATTTTTATATCTCCCATGCTTCTACCGTTCCTCCTTCCCTTTGCTGTGATGCTTTTAATGCTTTTATTCAGTACATGGAGTTCTGTATTTCATCAGTGCTCAAACAAGTCTTTAATGTTTCAGGCATATCTGGATTTGCAAATGACCATTTGCATGTGAAAAATGAGCGCGCCCACAACTCTGCAGCTACCCATAAATATCAGAAAGTACAAAATTGGAGGCTGCAGTATGCAATTTAGTGCAGTGTCTTTGTGCCCTGTTCTGTTCAATTTATTGTTGGTGAAGCATGCACCTATGCATAAAGCTGAAGTTGTACATGCATTTTCACTCTAAATGCTAAATTTCAAATGGAGCTGGATAACATTTTTTGGTTGTGTACTTCATTCAACAAAAATGAGTGGTTTCTTTGACCTACGTGATTTGGGAAGTACTTTATCCCCACCCCTCTCCCTCCAATTGAAGAAAAAAATTTTCTGCTTTAGTTTTTTTCAGAAAATAAATATTTTTTCCTCCAAGTATCTTGCTTTTTTTTTTTTACTGACATCTCATTCTTTTAATTATTCTAAGAAAATAATGAAAGAACAAGAATGAAATTACAGTGAATCAAAGCAGTTGTGGATATCTGGTAGAACATCTTGGCAAGAAAACTCAGTGCTTCAGATAAAATGTAAATAAAAGAGATTTCTCTTTGGCAAAGAAAAAAAAGAAATCAATTAATGCTGAATTATTCATTCCCAGACAACACAGCCTGTAGATAAAACAGGTTGCTTGGGTGCAAGGGCAAGCCACA
Organism: Machaerirhynchus nigripectus; assembly: GCA_013397975.1. NCBI lineage: Eukaryota > Metazoa > Chordata > Aves > Passeriformes > Dicruridae > Machaerirhynchus > Machaerirhynchus nigripectus. The sequence continues at coordinate 1,855,541 of VZRQ01001827.1, read as the reverse complement.
TGGGATCTGCACGGATCAGCTTAGGTTTGACAGAGCTTAGTACCATCAACGCCATATGAATGCAGTTAGGCTGGCTCCAGGCTTGAGCTGGTTCCAGGCATCCTTTCAACTCTCTGCCTCAGTTAATAAACCTTTCTGGGATGGAAGACAAAAGATGCAGAAAAATCTGAGTCATCACACATATCAGCATAGGTGTGGAAGTAGTTACACCGTCAGTGTGGACTTTTCTCTAGGATGTATCTCCCTGGTGTCATGCCCAGTAGAGAACTGGTTGCTTTTATACATTTCTGTTTTAAGATGCTGGCAATTTTTAGGAGGGAAGCTGGGCATCCTTGTCTGCTTCTGAACAGGGTTTTGGGGGAAACTGATAAACACTCCCCCCCATAATGAAAAGTAGCAATTAGAGCTCTGAGAACTTGTCATTTGCTGACTATTGTGCAAATGGATTTAGTTTCTAACTTTTCAAAGATGCACAGAAATTATAATTTGCCCATGACTTACACTGCTGGGAACAAATGAGTCTTTGAAAATCTTGGTGCAGTAAGGCCAGTGTAAATGACAGTAGAACTGTGGCTATTCCCAGGCACTAGCTTATCAGAGTTGCAGTGCACCTTCTCTGAGCAGCTGTTTGTTCAGCATTTTAGTTAGTTAGACTAGAATTGTAAAGGTTATATTACAGAAAGGAAAGTTTGGAAAGGACCACAATGGGTTATCTGGTCCAATATCCCTGATAAACAGGGTCATTCTAGAGCACATAGCACAGAATTGCATCCAAATGGTTCCTGAATATCTCCAGTGAGGGAGACTCCACAACCTCTCTGGGCAACCTGTTCCAGTGCATGGTCACCTGCACAGTAGATAAGTTCTTCCTCATGTTCGGGTGGAACTTCCTGTTCATCAGTTTCTGTCTGCTGGCTCTTGACCTGTTGCTTGGCACCACTGAGAAGAGCCAGGCTTTGTCCTCCTGACATCCTTCCTTTAGATACTGATAGGCTGATGAGGTCCACTCTCAGTTGTCTCTTCTCGAGGCTGAACAGGCTCAGGCAGCCTCAGCCTTTCCTCATGCCAGGGTTTAACCTCAGCCAGCAACCAAGTACCACACAGCTGCTTGCTTACCCTCCCACCAGCAGGATCGGGGAGAGAACAGGAAGAGTAGAAGTTAGAAGACTTGTGGATTGACGTAAAGACAGTTGAATAGGTAAAGCAAAAGCCATGTGTGCAAGCAAAGCAAGGAGTTCTTTCACTATTTCTCCTGGGCAGGCAGGTGTTCAGCCATCTCCAGGAGAGCAGGGTGCTATCACATGTAACTGTTCCTTGGGAAGACAAATGCCATAACTCTGAAAGTTCTCTGCTTACAAATCCAAAACAGAGCCCCATACCAGCTATTGTCAAGAACATTAACTCTACCTCAGCCAAAAGAAGTCTTGTAAGAGAGATGCTCCGGTGTGTACTTCTCTCATGTGAGAAGGCAAAGATGTGTTTTCCTATTCTGTCAAATCTCCCTCCATGCTTAAGGTGGCTCAAAGAATTGGGTGGAGGGGCATGGACCTGTTCTTTATGTCTAGGTGGGCACACAGCACAATCTGTGCCTCTGAATCCATCTCAGCCTTGATCTGCCCTCTGCCCAGAACTGCTCACAGACTCTTTTTAGGCAGGGATGTCATACACGTGGAGTCAGTGGCACAGCAGGGCCTTAGCCGTGGCTAATGGGTTGTGGCAGCCTCAATAACAAATCACAGGTGCAGTAGCTGTGTGATCAGGCACTGGTCCTGTAGAAGAGCCACTGACCACTCAGGGCTGCATCTTGAGGATTTGCTGCTGGTCTACCCCAGCCGTACCTTACTGCATTATCATGTGAATCCATTCCAGGGCGTGGTCTTCAGGCTGTTAAGTCTTTGTGAGGTGTAGCCAGGCTTCTTGTGCATTTAATTTATAAATAATGATGCAGAGGTCAGAGCAGAAGCAGTGGGAGAGTCGGGCTGTCCACTGGTTTAAAGCATGAGGTGGACAACACAAGCCTCCCTCCCCCCTTTCTCTGAGCAGCTTTTTACAGAAATGTACCTTTAAGTCAATTGATATGATCATAAACTCAAGTTTACGTTGTGATGACATCTTTGGGGCATGAAAAAGTGAAGAAAAAACCTTGAAGGAAGCGGAAAGAAGATCAAAGTAAAACTCTGGCAGTTATCTAAGAAAATCAAAAGAATGAAAACTTTATTTTTGAAAATAAAAAAAAAAATCCTAAAACAGAACAATCTGTTTCCGATGCAACACATCAGTTCATCCAAACAAATTCGGTTGGGGGCTTCATCTAATGGGGTTTTTTTTGCTTTTTTAACTTACATTTACTTTGATATGCTTTTTAGAACATCAAAAAAAAAACCGCAAACAAAACCACAAAACCAACAAAAAAAAAACCCCAAACAAAAAAAAAAAAAAAAAAAAACCCAGAAAAACCCAAGCTTATTTTGATTTGCTAGCAAAAAAAAAAATCAATTATTTTCACAGCTTTAAATTGCCCATTTATAAGAGACAAGGGCTTTGTTGCTGTCTGTCAATGTGTTGCTCGTGAAGGAATTTCTTTGTTTATCCACTTTTCTTTTTTAAAGAGGCAATGAAATTCAACACAAAAGACATGGATTAAAGTAACAGTGAAATGAAATATACAGATTCTGGAAATACCAGAATTAAAATACAGTCTTTAAATGCTCACAGGCTCTTCTTATTGCGGGATTTCTGCCTTGTTCTATGAGTGGCTTAGTGCATGATAAATAAGATGTAAGGCCATTCAATGAATAATGAAAGGAAAAAGAAAGATTTAAGAGCCGCATGTTCAGCAAGTCCCAACCATCCTATGGTAGGATCTGGGCAGGGGATGTCAAAAAGATATAATAAAACTACATCAGAATAGGTGTGAATAGGAAACTGTGGTTAAGAGCATGAAGGGAGGTGTTACATTGACTTTTTCTGACTGTGTATCACCCTGCAGATCTAACTTTTTAAAAATTAAAATCACTCTGAAATTCCTTACCTTACCACTGACATAAATGACTGTGAGCACTCTTGGGATTATCTGAATCAGGCCATTATGCAAAACAGTTGTCCCATCTGGGAAAGCCCTGGAAATCAGGAAAGGCCCTACATGATCACTGGTACCGGCATACACAGAACAAATAGCACGGAATACGCTCCATTATCATAGGCTGCCTTCAAAACCATTTGCCAAACTTAAAACTTTTGCCGAGCAGAACTAGGTTGCTCAATGCATTGTTTTGAAGAGTGTTACAGAGTAGTCATATAAAGCAAGATGACAAACCTCAGAGGGCTGCTGTGCTGTGCAATGCTACTGTTTCCCAATAACTTGGTTGCAGAAGGAAAAGGAGTGTAGCACTTGGCAGTGTTTCAGTAAAACGCAAGACGTATTTGCCGTTTGATCTTGGGGTGCTGTTCCGGACAGAGTTGGGGCATGCTGGAATCGCAGCCTAATGCTCTGGGAGAGTGTTTCTGCAGCCTGTAAGCTGGTGGGGATGCACGTCTGAGAGTCACTGCAACAGTGTCAGAGAAATATACTCGAGAGTGTGGCTAGCCTGCCTTCCTCTGTCTAGTCTCATATCTGTTGAGTTATGTTCAACAGCACAGAGTAAGTTTATTGACTTTTTGCCCTTCTCTCTTTGCCAAAGTTACCTGGGAAAGGTGGCTAACTTGGTGCTGCTGTGTGGGGGTCATTACCTTTGAAAATATGTTTTGACCACTGTAGAATGGAATTAAGTACCAAAGGAAAGAGAAGTTTTGATTTAGTAAAAAAACACATGCGTTATACCTTCTTCGTTAGATGTGTTGAACTTTCTTTTGTGGTTTTAGTCTAGAAGAATTGTCAGAACTATTTGAAAGAACAAAAACCAGTAGCCATTGCTCGCCCATCCTGGGCTTTCTGTAACCTCATGAATGTGTTGTCTGCAATTAATAAATTGCTTGCCTCAGTGTGTAGAGCTTGTGGCCTTATGCAAGGAAATTTGCATGAACTTCATTCATTACACATCTGTTTCCCATCTCTTCCGTCTTCCAGGATGAAAAACTGATTTTTTCCTGTGACTTAATTAAAACCAATTCCTTTTGTCCCTCCCCTTCTAGATACCAAAAGAATACCACTGACAAAGTAGCCGGGCTTGTGACAGTGAGCACTGATTGAATGCAAAGATGTTTGGTATTCACATCTTGGGGACTGGAAGCTTCACCTCAGACTTCAAATGCCACAGCATTATATGTACCTGTGAAACTTTTTCTGTAGTGCTACTATATCATCATTTTGTTGCAGAGATGTTTACATGCCATTAGACCTATCAAAGAAAAGACCTGTCCTTATGATGTTACTTACTAGAAAGGGATTTGTACTTTTCTATTTTAAGACTGGGTTTTCCCTGCAGTGGGGCTTGAGTGCTTTCCAAATTTCCAGCTTGAGGAGATTTGGAGTGAAGACGCTCCAGGTGGGAGAAGCACTCTAATATCTTGCTGCTGCCAGCTGACAGAGTGTGTGGCTTCCAGGGGCATGTTCCTGACATTCACCTTCTATTTGGGTGCTCAGTAGGTCCCTCTCCAAGTCCTTTCAAACCTGGCAAATAAAAGCATCTAGTTTTTCAGGTTGGTTAGCGAGCCAAATTCCTTGGATGAAATGTGGGTCCAGTGGGCACTGGAGCTGCTTCAAGGAAGGGGCAGAGTGCACAGCTAAGAACATGGGTGAGGAAAGAATTTGGGGTAGCAAGTATTCCCTTTTTGGGCTCAGTGACCTGTTGGATCTGCTTGGCTGCTCAGGAAATAATGCCTTCAGAGGAAAGGTCTTACAGAGCCATTACTGAAACTTGTACTCACATTTGTTGAAGTTTTTCCCAGTTCTTATGCTACCTGCCTGTGTAATTTAATTTAGCAGAGAGTTGGCAAAATGCCGTGCATACTATTTTTACGAGGTAGTAGTTTGGTTGCAGAATCATTAGCCCTTCCTCCCTCCCTGAACTACATCTTAGTGGATCCTTGAGGTTTAGTGCTAATTCAGAGCCCTTGCACACTAAATGGTGTACAAGCCCTTGCTGAAAGGGACATGTTTGAAATCCCCTGGCAGATGCTTCTGGCTTTTTAACTCTCAGACCTAAACATTGTGGACTTTAAAGCTGCTTAATTCTGTCTGTCATGACTTTTGAATAATAGCGATGAATGCCATTCTAAGTACTCTGTAGTGGTTAAATCACTTCTGCCATGTTCTTTCAAAAAATAATCACTGCTGGATACTGGCCAAGCCCAGAAAAATTCAGCTCTGAAGATGAACATTTTGGCAACTTATGACTGACTGAAATCAGCAGAGAAACTAATTTGCATTCTTAACTGTAGCAGATGTTGCTGCTGTTGCCCTGCAAGCTGGACAGCAGGCTGCAGAAGTAGGGGCCACTGTGCTGGCATGAGACCTGTTACTGCCTATTGCTTCCTCTTCCTGCCCTCAGGCACAGGTTACAGGTTAGGAATGTTTTCTAATTTCTGCCCGCTGGTGTTAGTTTATGGGTGGCACCAAGCATGTTTCTGAGCACTCTTACATTATATCCCATGTAGATATGTATCTCCCTTACAGCTGCTTTGGCCTGGTGTTGGGAGCTGCAGAGTAGAAAGGACACAAGGTGTTTGGGGGAATTAGCAGGGATTCAGGATGGCCCTGTGTGAAACCAAGTCCCAAGACTCCAGTCTGGAAGTATCTGATCCTGAGCACTGTGGTACTGGTGAGTCCTTCAATGCAGGTTGGAGTCTTTCTGGAAGGAGGTGTAGGCAGAAGATAGGGTCAAGGGCTGAACTGATCCTCAGTAAAAGATTGATGCAGTATCTCATCAGTCAGCTTAAAGCATTTTGACAGCCTTGGTGAAGTCCTTTTTTGTGACAGAATTTAAGGGGCAAAAACTTGCATGGGAAGCCCTGGAAAAACAATTTGACTGCTAGCACAGGGCAATAGGAAGCAGAGGGTCTTAGCAGAAAGTAAGTGCCAGATCGATCCCAACTGCTGCTCAGCAGTGATGGGAAAGGCAGTGTTTCTACTGCTGCCTAGCAGCCTGCCACAGCCAGCTCCCTGATTTGTTTCTGTGGGAGAGTGATCTTTACTCAGTGCTGTTATCAGTACACTGCCATGCAGAATTTTTGTTTCAGTATAAGCATACACAGGAATTTGCCTTTTCTGTCTAATTAACGTGTTGCAGTAGCAGCAAATATTAACTATAGAAGAGCTATGTGCTGCTGGAAAGGCCAGCAGAAGTATGATAAGAGAACCCAGGGGGCGTAAAACAGTGCTACAGAGCTCAAATGAAGCAGCAATTCCCCATCCTGTACATCTACACTGCTTAATATGGGCTTGAACCTGTTAGGGTATGGTTGTGCCACTATCCCTTTTGGTGCTGCTTTGATTTTTTTTTTAAACTTTAACAAAAAAGTGGTTCATATTGAAGTAAACCTTGTTTCTTTTGATTAAAACCTGATACTATGAGCACCAACTCTTCCAAGCAAAGAGTGCCAGAGGGACTGACCTGTGGCATTGCTTGAGTCCTGAGCCCTTTGCCATCCCTGGAGGTGCTTAGGCCATGTTAGATTAACTGAGAGAGAATGCAAGCAATGTCTGGGAGTGAATGCAAGGTGAGGCAGTGGAGCTGTGGTCATTAGGGACTCCTGTGCATCTTGGGTATTTTGACAAACAGATGTCAGGGGAGAGACCTCATCCGATGGTGTGAGCTTGTGAGAATCTGGTTTCCATAACAACTTACTTCAGGTCCTCTCTTTGTGTTCCAGCATTATCTTTTCATGTTGCTCCCAGAGCTTGACTTACCATAGCAGCGCGATGCATTTGAACAGCAGCAAGCTCCTCTCCAGGAGCTGGAGCACCTATTGTTACCTGAGGAGATGCCTTATTCATCACAAAGATAATGCAGGAAGTGAGACACACGTCTGTAATGTCTCTATCTACTCTTTCTAGCCTTTTCAGTATTTGGTATTGTTTGAGTTCCCCAAAATGGAAACCTGCTGTCATTAGCTAAAATGTGTCTCATCAGGGATGCTCACAGTTCTCATGTTCTCACTGCAGTTTCCTGGAGGGGGGGACTGACTGCCATGGTCCTGCTGCCATGTCCTCTTTGCTTTGCAGTCCTTTCAATACAGGAGAGTCAGGACTGAATTAGTGCATTTCAGTATAATCTATTAAATCATTCCCTTCTGGGCATGGGTTCCCAAGGCAGATAAGGAGTATTAGGCTTGCCCTTCTCTCAGCCCCTCCAAGTAGGTGAGTGTCAGAAGTTGTAAGGGTGCAGTACCTGATTGCCAGAATTTCCTTTAAAAAGTTACCAAAAGTTATCAGAAGTTGGAATGGTCCAGAGGCCACGCTGGTTTGTGTGCAGAAATGTACCCAGCCTGGGAGGAGCTCAGTGGTGGTGGTAAACATCATGAGCATCTCTGCTAGCTGGGAAAAGGGAAACCTGCAGGAAGGCTGCACATATTTTCCTTTCTGCTTCTGGTGAAGTGGCACACTGCATTCAGCAAAGATCCATATTCTTGGTTCCTTGCTTCCTTTTGAAATGTTGATATAGCTTGGGGAAAATATCAATTTCTTCCTTCCTCCTGTGACACCACTCTTGTTGGGAATTGAATAGTCAGAAGTAAACAGGCTTTATTTTTCTCTCTGGCATGCTATATAGCTGCAGACCAGTTGGCAGTCCTTTGCATCAACGTTTGGCTGTGTGCTAGAGCATACCTCTGATTTTCTAAAGTTTTCAGACAGAAACTTGTTACAAGGCACAGAGGCTTTTGAAGGGAAGGTTTACAAAACACAGCATCCTGGAAATCATGGATGACTGTGACAACTGTCAGTACTGCGGCCCCATTGCAGATGAGGGTGGCCCTGGGAGCAGCAGCATTTTGCAGCCTCTCCAGGCTTTTACAGAAGGGTTGCTCCCCTTTTGCTCTAATGCCTCCTTGTCCTTAAGGAACCCCCCATGGGCTTAGTGAAAAGCAACACACAGAATAAAGTAAGGGCTAGAAAGGCCCCTGCATCTTCTGCTCCCCTCTATTATCCCTATATCCCATCTTTCTCAGTTCACTCTGTTTTCAATGTTTGTTCACTAGGGAAGCTTGAATGCATAAAGGAGAGCTATGAACGAGGCTGGCACTGAAGTAATAAATTTAACTCTGAAATAAACGATACCTGTGGGTAATAGGTTTGAAATTGTTGTGTTCCTTGGTAATGGGATATAATTACAAGTACCGCAAGATCTGCAGGGCAAAGGTGCAATTATACCTCTCACGTCTAAGCCAGTGAAAGCATTACCACAATGTTGCCACAATTCAGTGGTGTGGAACAGGGGAGATAACAGTAGTTCAGCAAAGGTTTTTTTTGTGATTCCTCCATATTGGCCCCCCTTCCAAAATCTTGAAAATGGGCCATATGCTGGGATAAAAATCCCCACAGCAACAATGTGCCACAGTCACCGTGGGATTACCAGAAGGTTCCCTTAGTAACTATGAGGGAACAAGTCCTGAGTGATAGGTCCACTTTATACCAGTGGGCAGGTCATCATTTGTTGCTGTGTGGTTCTGCAGTAATTAAAGGCTATTGAATGATATTTCTTTGCTGTAGCTCTGAGGGGGGACTTGTGCCTTTGTGTCCCTGCCTAGTTGCACAGTAATTACTGAGTAATGACTTATGGTGTGACGGTGTTATGCCAGGCTGCTTATTGTGTTCCCCCTCACCGGGCTGTTAATCAGAGGGTAATGTCCTAATTGTTGCTACCTCTAGCAGCAGGGTTCAGTTGTGTGTAACTCCCCTGTTCCATGGCAATTACGGCTGGACAGCAGGGAAGTGGATGTGGTGAGATCCACAGGGACCAGGAATTCTGGGTAGCTGCTGAGGCCTGGGAGGTGTTGGGCTGGGTATTCAGCTGATGAGTATGCTGGAAACTGCCTGACTTGGGAATAAGGTAGAATAATACCCAGCTTAGAGGTTCATGTGTGTTTCTAGTGTCATGCTGTGTGTTTTTCTGTTCAGTGTTGTTTGGATGTTGACCAGTAACCTGGGTTTTGGAAAGGGGTTTTTTTGTTCATGTGCAAGATTTCCCCGGAAGGACAGTTCCGGCGTTTTGTGTTCTGTTTCACTTTGACTTGCATATTTACCGATGTAGCGGCTGACAGGTCTGTGGCTGGCACAGCCGTCCAGTCTGCTAAGCTGGTGTGTCCATACAATGTGACTTGAGGCCTTGTCAGGTACTGCATGACAGTTCTGCACCTTGTTTTTCTTGAAGATGTCAGTTTCTCTACTCCCGCTCTGAACTGACTGAAAGCCCTGTCTCCAGTGCAGTCTGAGGGGAGCTAGACAGCCCTTGCAGGGCGTGTGACTTGAGGCACAGCATCACCATGGTCACAGGGGGCTTTCCTTAGGGCGTGCTGCTGGCAGGGGAACTTACTGTGTAGTTGTGCTCAGAGATATACCCAGATCTGGTCTAAAGCTAGCTGCAGCCACACCTTCACACTGGACAGTGAGTTCTGGGCTGTCCAACCTGCTTGCTCTGGGGTGAAAGCCAATTGGGAAAAAAAAAATGTGGCATTTTAAAATATTTTTATGTTGGACTTTCTTGTACTTTCCATGCAACAAAAGTAGAATTGACTGAAATGCTGGGTCTGGTGTAGTGGGAAAAAGCCTGAGTAAGCAGCAGCACCACTTGAATAAAGAAGGGTTTTTATGTTAATTTTTTTATGTATGAAGCAATGTAGTGAGAACCAGGCTGGTGACTTGCCCCACATCCTTGCTCATACTAGTAAGTTCTGCCACGTACTGCCACTGTGTTTATAGGAAAGTGCTGCTTGTTTGTGACTTTCCCTTGGAGCATCTGAGATCTGGAAGTTCTTTTAAAGAAGATGGCAGTCTGGGTAGTGCAGTGTGCTGTCTGTCATTGCTCCGGGGACTTGGTAAAACCAAAACAGATAAGACCACAAGCTACAGTGCAGATCTCTGCAGTCCCTGGGACCACTGGGGCTCTTCCTCTGTGTGGGGATATTTGAGAGGAAAAATCTCCAGGTATAAAGCAGTGAGGTGAGCTGACTGTCACATTCAAGCCCCTTCTCTCCTTTTGGAGGCTGATGCAGTGCTGCCAGATTCTCTTTCCCTCTGTGTGAGTCTGGCTGTTTCTGTATCTCAGAGTGATGGTGGCTTCTTTCTTTCTTTTCTTTTTTTTTCTTTTTTTTTATTAAAAATTGTAACATTTGAGTCTTTGAAATTGAAATAGATTTCAGTCTTTCTTATATTAATTATTGATAAGTGGAGCTTGAGAGATGGAGATGAAGCCCGATGTGATTAAAGACAGTCAGTTTTTAATTTTATGTCTCTCACAGTGACAGAGGAATGTGGTTTAATGGGAGTCATTTATTAAAATGGACTTAATCACAAGTAAGCAACTAATCGGGGGTGAGATAGCAGGGGGAAGAGATGTGCACTGGTGCGGGAGAGCAGCCAAGTGGGTGGGGAAAGATGCTGCAGTGGATGCACTCTTCAAGCCCCAGCACGTGTGAAGAACGCATGTGGAAGCCACACAGGCTGACTGCAAAGGAAAGGGAGCTGCAGTCCAGCAAAACCAAGTAATGGCAAAGCTGCTAAACTGGGACTGGCTGATGATGCCTCTCATATCAGCAGCATTAAAGTGGCCTTGCTATTAACCAAGGCCCTCTGCTCTGCACCAGTGCAGAATCAGAATGATGGTTCTTCCTTCCAAAAGGTTTACAGGCTAATTAAAAGGCAAGATGCCACATGAATAAAGACAGACAAGGAGATGGTATTTTCCTCTGTGCCCTGTCAAGCTTGCTGAAAACTATGTAGGCAGGGTAGTGCATTTTGTATTGCCTTTGTTGTTGGTGATGTCACTGAACAACGTTATTTCATGTGACCTGCACCAGTGAAGCCATGGTGTACTCTTAGCCCGCTGATCTCTGGCTAGCAGGTTATAAGGAAGTTTTTCTTTAATATTTACTCCTCAAGCTGTGCTTTTCCTCAGAGGACTGACTAAATTAGTGATCTGTATTGTCTCTTGTTGACAGCATTGTCCAGGCTGTGAGATAAGGGACGTCATGTGTAGTGACCTCACCTAAAGCCATCAGCTACTGCTCTGCTGAGCTGGAGAAACTGTGTGGTTGCACCAGAGTCCAGCAGTTCCAATAAGGAATGGAATCCTGCATTTTAATTTCAGCATCACCTTACTAATAATTTTTATATTTCATGCAAATCAGAGCTTGTTCACTTTGTTTAGCATGCTCTGGCACAGGGCTGCAGCAGTACTGTGAAACAATGGGGTAAAAAGCCCTCCCAGCAGGCTGGGCAGCACCTTTTACGGTGAAACATGAGACACTGAGGTTTGGCTGGACAGACTCAAGTGAACTGTGGTGAAATTTTAGTGTGACTTCCTAGGTCCTTTAGTCATCTTAGCATGAAGGCTAGCACTTACTTTGGAGAGTTTTCTTGGTATCTCTGTCCTGGGATGGGCTTGGACCTTGGAAGGAGGCTTGCAATGCTCAAAAAAGACTGCAGCAGTTGCCACCTCTCTTTGTCAATATTATCCCAGTCTGAAAATGTTGGGGTGTGGATTAATAGAAGTGTGCTTGATACAAAGGAAGGGAGGACAAGAAATGAGTTGATGCAGGAGTGATATTCTGATTGAAGGGAGCATTGCTTCAGAGATATCTTTTTTCTTCACTAACTGTTGTGCATTAAAATTCTTCAGGAAGGAAAAGGAAAGTTTTCTGTGAAGTTGTTTATGGAAATAAAAATTTGGGGATTGGGGGCTGAGACAAATGGTGATTTTGGATAAAAGACCATCAGCTGAGTGAAAGGAACGGTGGGGACACTCTCCTCTGGCAAAAAACTTAAGGAAGCTTAGAGTTAGCAGTTTTGTGACCAATTCTCTGTCCCTGTGTGTCTCCATACGGTTATCCATGTTTTTATTAAAATGATAGGAGCTGCTTCAGGGGTTTGAGCCATCACTGGCCTTTCTGTTTCTCTTGCTGAGAGGCTCNTTTTTTTTTTTTTTTCTCCTTAAGAAAGCTTTAGTTTGGACTGCTTTTTCAAATTGGAAGGAGAGATTTAGGATTGAGTAAATTTCCTCTCCATTTTACTATCTATGACTTTCAAAGTGATGAATCTCGCTCTTTCCACGGATGTTATAAAAGCCTAGTCCCTCCCAAACCTACCCTTCATGGCTGCCAGTATATTGGCTCTTTCTCTTGGGGCAGGTTCTTGAACCACTCTTCCATAGCTGTTAGAATATAATTGCTCAGCTCTTTTGTGGTATTGGTGTGCCCAGGAAGCAAACACTACATTACTTCTCAGCAGGATCACTGTTTATACCCAAGGTAAAGGGAAGTATCTTGCTCTGTTCTTTTCCCTTCATCATCCTTCCTCTCTCTTTGTCCCTTGATCCTGACTTAGTTGTACGTATGTTAGAAATACTGCAAAAGCAGTAGTTAGGAATGATGAAAAGTGTGGCATCTAATGATCAAATGCTTGGCCCTCAGAGCCATTCTTATAGGCAGACTCCCGACCAGGCTGCCTTGAGACCTTCATGGAAGGCTGGTCTGGCTGGAAGGGTAGAGGTTTAGCATCAGTCATGCTGTCCTTTGAATGTGATAAAGACTCCAGCCATTTCCCCAGGGCACTAATGCAAAAGATTATAAAGCTGCTCTATAATTTTTGTCTATTCAGAATTTAAGCTACCATCAATCATCTCAAGTTTTTAGTGTCAAATAAGATAATGTAGCCAACTATATTATTAGGAAGAGATGTGTTTCTGAAGCAGTGAGCGTCTGTGGGTGCATCTGAATAGCACTTAACAAGATATGCAATCTCTCATTGACAGTGCTATTAAAAGAGCTTCAGTTTGTGGAGGCAGACTCTAACTCAGGGAAGCTTCGCTGAGGGATACGGCCATCTACTACTTCAATTGCAGCCTGAATTTTTGGAGGGAATGGAGGGGAGGGAGATAAACGAGGAAGAAAGACTGAGCATCACCCAGTCTGTGAAAATATCTTTTCCACTGTCTCAGAAAGAAGTAGCTCCAGTGGCTGAAGAACCTTGGTTGGAAGGTGGTGTGGCAAGGATCTGGTTAGCTGGGCCTGATGGTCACTCCCAATGAAGCACATACCTCTTTGGTTTTGGTCTTTCTAATACAACATTTTGTACTGATGCAAGATCCTGGAGTGACCACTATAAAGATGGATAGCTCTGTGCAGAGAGACAGCAACTGCTTGGGTAGTTGGAGGGCAAACCTTCTGCCTGCTCCAGCATAATCCTTGATGGAAGCTTTTCCTCAATTGGAAAGTCGCCATTCAGAGTTGTCCCAGCTTCTTCAGGGCTCGTGTGGGGAGAGGAGAAAACAAATTAGAACAGGAGAAGATGTGAGGATGAGTGAGAAAGGGGGGTACATAAGCAGATACAGGAGGAGGAGGCACCTGGAAGAGAGCACTGTCAGAGATGGGGATGAAGATGCTTTGGTGGGGAATGTGCTGCATACCATGGGTGACCCATGCTGGAACAGGGATACCTGAACGGGATTGCAGCCTGTGGAGGACCAGGGCAGGAGAAAAGGAAACAAGAAGAAAGGAAGGGAGAAAGAAAACAGTAAGAAATAAGCTGCAGTAAAAAAGAATCATCTACCAACCCAGTCTCCTGAGCTGTCCGTCACCTCACCCAAGGGGCTTGCTGTGAGTAAGTGTAATGTGTGCCCATGATAAGGGAAGGGGAGACTGGCTGGCTTGTGTGTGGGAAGATGTGTTGTACTGCAGTGGACCCTGGGGAACTGCAATGAAAGAGGTTTACCTAAGTGTCTGTTTAATTGTTTGTCATCTCTGTTTTCCAATGCCTGAAAGAGTAAATAAAAGTTTATGTTAATTGGCAATAAATCAAATTAAGTGAAATTCCCAAAGTCAAGGCTCTTTTGCCCATGACATTTTGGAATTTACTCTTGTCAAGTATTTCTCCCTCAAGGTTATTTATTACCCCCTTCACCTCATGATTTGCCTAAATTTTAATAAGCAATGAGGTAGGTTCTTCAATTTCAGAAGGCTCTATAACCATATGACTCTCTAGAAAGTTGTGGAGGCTCCAAGCATGCTCTGATTATTATTTTTTTTCCCCCAGTGGTATCAAAAGCAGCCTGCAAAGCTAATTCTAGGCAAGAGCTGAGAAAACATTTATTTACCTCCTTCACTATGATGCTTCTTCTCTAAATTAAATACTAAGTTGATTGCCTGTAAAATCTCATAGTGCCTTTGTACAACAGTGTCCAGAGGACAAAAAGCGGGGCTCATTATGCCATGTACTGGCAAGTGATTCAGGGGTAGTGACTGCAGCCATTGTGCATTGCAGTGTAACGAGAGGAGATACCTGCATTGATCTCTTAAGCCATATCAATGATGTAGGGGTTGTTTCATGTCACTGATATACAATCGTCTCTGGTGAACTTCTGTCACAGGCGTGGATTTGGGGTAACAAAGAGGCGGCACGATGACGCTGCCACTGTCCTCTGACCTCCATGCTAGGCTTTTCCACGTGACATTGCTTGTTCCTGACACAAGATTTTCCATTGCATCTGAATGTGCTCAGGGCCAAGGCTGGGTTTGATATAAGGCTAAGGATGAAGGCAGGGTTATACAGATAGTTGTTCCTTTTAGTTTTGTTTCCTTCCAGCAGCAGGGGAGCAAAGAGATACCAGCTTTATTTTTTAATTATTTTGGTTGCACACTGAGGCTTTTGTTTTAAAATTGTAGATTTCTTCTATTGAGTTCAGTCTTCCTCTCCCACTGAAGCCAGCAGCCAGACTCCTCCTGCTCTAGTGTGAATAGGGTTTGGAGGCACCATAAAAAATGCCTCTTTGTTTTGTTTTGGAGTTTTTGTTTTCTTTCTAAAAAATTTCTGAATAGACAGATTAATTCCCAGCTATTATAGTAATAATGACCTTTACAATGAAAAAAAACCAAAAACAATAATGGCTATAAGGGTCTCCAGCCAGGTCATTTTGGAACCCCTGGTGCTGGAGGCCAAGTGCCTAGCCAGAAAAAAATCACATCTCTAAAAATAATTGGCTCCAGCAACAAAAAGAGAGAGCAGAAAGAAGAAAGGAGAAGTCAGCAGGTCAGATGGTGAAGTTGCAGGCATTCATATCTAAATAGTATCCTGATGTACCATTTCATTCCTAATGACACAGGTTTAGGAGAGGAACATTATTGAGGGTTTATTGAACATGTAAGTGAACAGCACAGCCCAACCCCATCCTGTTTCTTCCTTCTTCAGCCTATATTGTAAAGGACTTTAAGGATTTGGGAAGCTGGATTTAGCAGCTGAAAATAATTTGCTCCCTCCCTTCCTCCTCCATCCCCTTTCCCATTGCCCCTCCATTTCCTATTTCTGTTTCATTCAGTAATTAACCTTTTGAATAATCTTCTGTGCAGAGCTGGCTAAGCCGCTCTTCTATTTTCCTATTGTTGAGTGTCCTTAAGACAGAAGCTGGACCAAGTGTCTTGACTGACTGATGAGTAGAGCTATCTGGAAGGCAGGAGAGTTCAGTGGGAGGTGGTGGGAAGAAGGAGGGTTAGGTGTCCTGTGACAAGGAGAAGAAAGAATTAAATGTTGTGCTGTGGGATTTTTGTTCATTATATCCAGTGTTACTCGTCATAGGAGGTTGTGCTCTTAGATTTTATGCAATGAAGGCCAAATCTGCTGTAACCTGACAGAAGCAGGTAGGAGCTTGAGCAGCGTAAGCAGGGAAAGGATTTGTTCCCCTCATTTCCTTTTCCTGCAAGGCGTTAACTGGTGTTTTTCCATCACTGTTCATGTTTTGTTCTCTACTGCTTCTCATCCTCCCTCTTGTTTTTTTTTTTCCCCTGTCATCTACTCCTGGTTATTGTCAGTCAACTCTATTTGTACCAAAGCAGGATGAACAGTTGGCACACAGCAATGTGTTATTAAAATGTATTCTCACCTCTCTGTTTAAGTTATGTGGGAGTAGGATGATTTCAAACTAATTTGTTCATTATTCTCAGTTGTTAGTTAGTTTGTGTGATTGAATTCTAGCCTCTGGTTTATTTGAGAATGTCTTTTAACTGAGTATCTGCTCCTTAATTCCCACGCCATTTGATGGATCAATGATGCTGTATGACATTATTCCTATTCCTCTATCAGTGAGTCTAAGCACACTACAAGAGGTTTCATCCTTTTGCGTGTTCACAAATTGTCTATGAATATTTATCTGTAAGTATTCAATGACTCTGGTATGCATTGCACACTGAGGACTCTTCCAGGTATCTGCAAGGCCATTTCTGAACAGAATGTGTGCATTGAGATATGACTGGGTTTAGGGTGTTCACAAGCTTTTTAGTGTTATCTGTTTTTCCATCTCTAAATAACCATCTCCATCCTTTCTGTCTTTGCATACAATTTTCTTCAATCTTGCATACAATTCACTGAAAAAAGAATGATCCTAAGCCTGTCTTTTTGAAAGGAGCCACCTGATCTTGCTCCTTCTTATTGAGACACCTTTTTTCCTCTCCATTAAATGAGTTTCATCCCATTGAGGTGCATGGTGCTGACTGTGTGGAGGGCATGCTGTAAAATGAAATTGTGTTGATGACTAGTGGAGAAAGCACAAATCGTGCAAGAGTCCTGGGTGAATATTATTTGTGAACAACCACCTTGTTGGCCCCACTAGTGGCGATCACATCCACAAAGTTGGAACTGTAGGCAAGACAACTGAGCTGGTGCATTGTGGTGCAGTTCCTGTGCAAGCGAACAGGGACTTGTGTAGGCAGGAGTGCCCACGTTGGCAAGCTTGCTCAGATGTTTGTAAGCCAAGTCAGTAATTTGCAAGCAAGGGTCAAAGCTTGATGATATAGGTTCATATAACCCCCAAAAGTGATGTTTCCTTCCTGAATAGTCTCTTCACTGTAATGTTGCTCCTTTCTACTCTGGGCTATTAACATCAGCAGTCTTTAGATCTGGCCCCCTGTAAATAAGGCTTTTTCAGCAAAATAAATTTATTAAGAGTGCTTCCTCATGTTGTGAGTTTTTATTTTCTACATTCTGTTCAGAAATCTCAGTGAAGCCATGATACTGTGTGAAATACTCACCCTTACAGAGCTGTGTTACCATTAGTAAACTTTCTGTGCAGCAGCTGAAACTCCGGCTCGCCATGGCTCTTTCTGGCACACAGGCATGACTGTCTGGAGGACAGCAGTGGCATTTCATTGAATAGGATGGATAGGCCTGGGGAAGGAGTCAAATTCACTACATGAAAATTAAGAAGTGGGTTGCAGCGACAGGACGAGAGAGAGCCTGGTTGGGAAGCCAAATTAATACGAGATACTCAGCTGTGTTTGATGCTTGTAGCTTCACCATCAAGTTTTCCCATTTTCAGGTGAAAAATCATGAAAAAAATAATGGATGCACCCCAGCTCCTTCAAACAAAGCAGTCTTTAGTCTTCTGGATGTACCTAGCGCCATGGATCCCTGGCTCATAACAGCACTTCCTATGTTCCACAAAGAACTGTGTGGTTAATAAGGCTAATCACAAAATGGTGATGGGCATTGCCAGCACCAGCCACGGGAGATTTAACCTCGCTGAAACCAAAAGCCGCAGTCAGATGGCTATGGCAAGTTCTGGGGGCTGTGCGCTAGAACGAGTGGGGCAGAGGGTTCCCAGAGACAAGGAAGCCCAAGTGACAACTGAGGGACCAGCCAGGATTCAGCAGCCCTCGTTGACTAGGGGAGGGCATTCCCAGGGCAGCTGCAGCAGATTTAAACATTTCCAGAAAAGCGTGAGTGCCCAGGGGCACAGGGAGCAGTGGGGCCACCTCAGCAGGGCACGGCAGCGTGTGCGACACGAGTAAGGGTGTGCAGGGTGTAGAAAGGGCTCCTGCCCGCAGGAGGGCCCACACAGAGGAGACCCCGAGAGTAGCGGACAGGGAACAGCAGTTAACGCTGAGGGGAAAGAAGAGGCCCCCTCTCCCCAGCGTTAGTAGTCTGAGCTCCCAACGCTGTGGTTACTAGGCACTGTAGAACTCCTTCCCTGGTGTCAGAGGAAGCTGCTGCACCGGTGATGTCAGAGGCTTCCACCCACAGACCTCACAACAGCAGGCGTGGCTCTGCAGGCCCCTGGTTGTACAGTGCCCGTCCAGGCAGCTGGGGCTGAGAGTCATCTCCTCTGCAGAAGGCGTGTCCTCGTCAGGGAGCTGTGTAACCACGTCAAGGAGTTATGCAAGGAAATAAGCAGGTTGCACAGCATTGGGTAATCTCAGAGACTTTACAGACACAGGAGGTGCAGGTGGGCTCTGCACAGCATCTCGCAGCAAGTCAGAAGTCAGTTAGAGAGGAAAACTGGAAAACAGTCACTTTCCATATAACTCCTGTTCCTCCTGATGACTTCACATAAGCAAACAGGTTTAGTGCCCTCAGAGCTGAGGAGGAGATGGGTATGGCTTTGACTGAAGCAACTGAGTCCCCCAGACCTGAGCCACACAGGGTCACTTGGGTGAAGTGGTAAGCAGTTTTAGTGGGTGACTCTCTCTACTCCAGGGGAGAGAGGCACCCATATGCCACCCTGACCAGTTGTCCAGAGAAGTTTTTTGCCTGCCTGGGGCTCAAATCAGATATTTCATGGAAAGGCTGTTAAGGCTTGTCAGCACGTGTGACTGTTACTCCCTGTTGGTCATTCACATGGGCAATAATGGTACCAAGGGTACATTGGTAACCATCAAGCTTGATTTCAAAGTTCTGTGGATGTTTGTCAAGGATCTGGGTACACAGGCGATTTTCTCCTTAATACTGCCTGTCTGTCAGGGTAAATGGCAAGAGAAGAACAGAATGGGACAAAAGGCAACAGGCACAAACTGAAACATAGGAAGTTACACCTGAACCTGAGGAAGAACTTTACTGTGCAGGTGACCCATCACTGGAACAGGTTTCCCAGAGAGGCTGTGGAGTCTCCCTCACCGGAGATATTCCAGAAACACCTGGGTACAATCCTGTGCAATATGGTCTAGGATGGCCCTGCTTGATTAGGGATGTTGGACCACTGTGGTCCCTCCCAACCTTGCCCATTCTGTGAAGTGAAAAGTCTTGCAAAACTTCAACTGTTTTTTTTTTTCTGCATGGAAAATAACACTGGGAAATAAGCCCCCTTCACATTTTAGAGCCAATTCAGAACTAATTTATTATATTTATTTTTTAATTGCTCCCCTGTGACATCTAACACAAGTTCCACATAATCCTTAAGACTTGTCTGATGATCTCTCAGCCAAATAGGAACGTAGTATTTTTTCCTGCTCCCTGGGTGATCGTTTTCTGATGTGCTCTTGAATAAGAACGTAAGTTCCTTGGGGTAGGAAATTATGCTTTTGTTTTAAGCCTGCCTGTAAGTGTGATTAAAATAGCCATTGTTCTTAGTGTTATCTGGTAAGCTGGTCCTCTCTAATTCACAGGGCTGTCCCTGCAAGGAACTAGATCTGCTTTTCTTGGTATTCTGTCAAGACTTTTGTGATATTTCTGAGCTCAAATTGTTGGAAGAAGTCCTGTTCTTGTTTTTGCTCAGCCCATAATTTTTGCTTCTTTTTCTTTTCTTAATAGGTAAGTCTTTGGGCTTTCTAATCCTCCCCTGATTGTCTTTAAAGTAATGGTAAGTTATTTAATTTGATTTGAGTGCTTTTTTTGCAATAACTTCACCATGTAATTTGGATTGGCAACAAAACTGCCGTGTCGTGTGCTTGCATGTGCTATAGTTGGGAGGGGAAAAGAGAGATGAGTAGACATGCACAGCTTGTTCCGAGTTCTAGTCACTGTTAAACATCTTGATGCCATTGAGCATAGCTGTGATAAATACCAGCATCTCACTGTAATTAGCATTCATCAAGTTATGCCCAAGTATCAGAACATCCTGTCATCCAAATGGTATTGGCTACTGCTTCTATGACTACCAGAGAAGGCAGCAAGCAGTATGTGTGCTGGAGCTGAAGGAGTGGTTATTTGTCTAGGAGGGTTGTATTAATAAGATCCTGGCACAGAAATGCTTTTTGTTACAGTTTTGGTAGAATGTATATGTTGCAAAACATTCAGAAACTGTTGGTGGGTGGCAAGGAAAATGATATGTTCGTATAGGATAGGATATTAGTGAAGTCACTGGGGTATTTTGTGTGTCAGAAACTTAATATGCTCCATATGGCAGCTGTCCTTTACTGTGACAACTGAGTTCTGTGGAAGGTCTGGTAAGTCAGAGTAGAATTACAAGACCAGCATTCAGTCTGGACTGGATGGCAAGCGTGCACCATGTTCAGGTCAGCCTACTGACCCCAAGTGGGTGATGGAAGGCAGGGCACAGGTATCTCAGCTGGTGTGGAGATATGTGGTATGAGATGGGTTAAGCAGGCTTCGTCTCTAGAAGAAGCTTTCGATCCATGTCTTGAGCCTTGTTCAGACTTAAATAACCAGTGTGGGGCATTTTCAGAATTGCTTGCTGCTTTTGGGGTAAAATTTTTGCTTTACAAGGAAACCTCATAGACTGCCTTTCAATGTCTGCCTTATGTGATAAAACGTACCAAATGGAGTAGGTCTAAAATGTTAGTGACATACTC
Organism: Machaerirhynchus nigripectus; assembly: GCA_013397975.1. Lineage (NCBI taxonomy): Eukaryota > Metazoa > Chordata > Aves > Passeriformes > Dicruridae > Machaerirhynchus > Machaerirhynchus nigripectus. Next base: position 1,834,877 of record VZRQ01001827.1, on the reverse strand, counting down.
AGATTAAACAAAAAAGTTAAGTTTGCAGAATTAAGAGTTTACTTTTCATGTCAACTGCTCCATTGGATATGTAATTCACCAACAATTTCAATTGCATCAGTTGAAGTGTCTGGTTTCTGATTAGATATTCTAATTACTAATTTAGCAGTAAAGATTTGTTACCTGGCATGTTGGCAATGAGATGTTTGTAAGCCAGGCATGATCTGACAACATGAATATGGCCTAAAAGTAATTTTTGAAAAAGCCTTATTGCAATAAAAAGCCCCTCTTTTACTCAGGTAGGTATTTCATTTAGTGTTTGAAGAGACTAGGTGGGCATGTGGGTTATTCAGATCCTGTAAAAAACATGTTGTGGTTTGGGTTTTTCATAGAATGTGGAATTCATATGTTAGGTGTGGTGCTGAAGTCAAGAGCAAATCTTTCTCTTTTTTAATTGGTATCTTTCTACATTGTTACAAGGTCCATGATCCTCATGTCTAGAGAAAGGAGTAGATAAAACTGAGCAAAGTTTGTCATCTATCCTAGAATTTCAAGCTTCATTAGAATCAAAAGGTCAGAGACAGTTTCCAATATGGCATAGGACAAAATTACGTTGTGTGACAGCAAAGGGAGAGTAAGTCAAAGTTCCTAGAATGGCACTAGGGACAAAAGAAGACTAGGGACAAAACTCTTAAAAGCACCTCAGCTGCTTATGACCTTGTCTTCCTGAAAATCAAAGGACTCAGGGCTTTGAGTTATTTTTTTTTGAAAATGGGTCTTGTTTTTTTGAAAGCTACTTTTTGAAAACATACCTTATGCATTTAAAATAGGTCATTCTGGACCTATTGAACAGACTTATAAAAAGAGTTGTGGTTGTTCTGACATTCAGGGTACTGTGGCTTGTTATTATTTGTACATAACCATTATCAATGGAGAAACTCTGAGACACTGGTATGGTGTAATGTTGCCTCATAAGAGTGTGGCATAGTTCTAATACAACATAGGGTGCGTGGGAACCTCTGAATTATCTGATCCAGCTTTTGTTAAATATTACTTCATAAATTTGCAATGTGATTGGGGTGGCTTTCCCCTAATAGTGAAGTTGGTGATCCCTGTCTAATTTCACTTCTCTGAAGTTTTAAAAGCCCCTCTCTAGTTTCCAGTCTCAGTGTATTCATGGCCAGTTAACATCCATATGTTCTTATGTCAACATGATCTCTTAGTTTAAAGAGCTCTTTTTCCTCCCTGGTGCTTAACCATCTGATGAAATTATAGTTTCTAATTGCATACCTCTCCACTTTCTTGTTACCTTTTTTTTCCCCCTGACTTTGTGTGTGTTCACAGAGGAAACAGGGAAGGGACTCCAAGAGATCAGCTGAGCTGATGCAACACTGTCTTGACAAGGTCTGAGGCACCCATGATGCAGCTGAACAAATCTTCACCTCAAACAGCCTGATGTATCGACTTTTTATGGGAGAACTGGGCTATAAAAACTGCAACTCTGTGCTGCTACAACAGTGCTAAAGTGGCCAGATGGATGTCAACCTAGCAATATGAGGGCTCCCAAATCTGTGCAGTGACATCTGATGGCATATTTAGTGCTGGTGCTCAGATGGACTTTGCTGCAATGTTTCTTGAACACAGCTGCTAGTCTGTGAGTTTTCTTTATTAATGAATCACAAAGAGGCACTGGGACTGGATGTATAGTTATAAGTGATTGCTCTGCAAATGTATTTTTTCCTCTTTGGCTTCTAAATTACCTGCTTAGTATTTTAGGGTTTGCACGTTGATGGAAGGGGTGTGCCTGAGGGCCATTTGTGCTTCGGAAATCTCCCCCATAAAGAAGTTCATTGTAAACCTTTCAGGGGTGAATTTTGTTTGGGGGGTTCTGTAGATGCCTGTCCAGAGCCCTTCAGTCACTTTATGACCATATGTCGGCATGAGATGTGAAGATGGATTCCAAAAAATATGCAAAGCATGGTACCTGGTTGTGCCTTTAAGGAGCTCATGAATCTTGAGCATCGGTGCTCTGGTTTATTCTGTATCTTTGAACAAAGTTTTCTAAACAGGTGTTAAGCAAGGCCTTGAGGTAGGGTAGGAGTTTGACTGAATTTCATGTGTCTTAGGCACTGTCACACTTCTGGAAATATCACTGAGTTTTCCACAGTTGCTTTTATTCCCAAGGCTTAAAGCAGCTAGTTCTTGACCATTAACATCAACAAGTGGCTCCTGTAGTATCTTTCTTTACTGCCTTACTTGCAGGCATTTTTACTAAATTTTTTTTGTACTGCTTTTATTTCCTTCTTAAGTTTACATGTGATAATGATATTCAAACATAGCACTGGTATCCATCCATTCTGTTTCTTATATTCTTTTCTGTGAAAGTTGTATGAACCTGTAGAAAAGTGATTGCACAAGCAGAAAAATTAATTTTCAGCACAGGGACTCAGAAAAAAAATACCTATGTTCTTTCTGAAAGTTTGTGGAGTGGTACAGCCCTGAACAGAAGTGTCCTGGTGTAAGGTGGTAATCAAAAGTTGCTCTGCTGGATGAATTACACGGCAGAGTTTTCCTTATGGGAGACAATGGGATGCATGCTGGATAACTTCCTTAAGGGTGGGAGTAAAGATGTGTTATTAGGTGTTCCAGTATCGAGGTATTTCTAGGGTGAGTTGCTGAATATCCCTGGCCCTTCACTACTGGATCATCCGGGCTGCTGGTAAGCGTAGATCAGGCAGTTGGTGCTCAGCGTATCATATAAATGTGCTGAGATTAATCTCCAGAGTCTTTTGCCAAGCATCTAGTGCCTGCTAAGCTGTTTCCTGCAGAAGCCAGGTGGGCACTTGGCAAGAGCTGTGCATTAACAGCATGAAATGCCCGTTCAGATTGGATCACATGCAACGTACCAACCACCCCAGTGCCGACAGAGCTGCCGCTGCTGTTTGTACAGAGATGTTGTTGCACCATCACAGGGGTCTGAGGACTTGGAGACATTTCATTGCCACTTGAGGACACAGACTTTGGTGATGTGTCATTACATACAGTAGTGGGTGAGAAAACACAGGCAGTGTCAGGGGTGGTGGCTGAGGGCTCATCCTGGTGCTGATGCGTTGGCCAAAAAGTAAGAAATAGGGTTTCATTGGCATTTTTACATCTTCCACTCAGTTAAGTAAAGGAAGGTGTACTTGCATATATTTGGGATGACACCACTGCGTGCATGGAATTAGGATCTGTTTTCCCATTTATCTCCAGTTCATGCCCTGCAGTTCAAGCTGTGGATTGTCTGCTTCACATTTCTAAGCTCTCACCTGAGCGTGCCTTGGAAGATGGACTGAACTCTGACTTGCAGTCAAGGCAAACTATGGAATCATAGAAGGCTTGGCCCACAGCTCCAAAGAATGCACTGGCTGCACAAAAAAGCTGTGGTCACGATGCACCTCTGTGTGTCTCTTCCCAGTAAATGACCATGGGCAGAGGAAGTTATTCTAAGGCTTTCAGTGGCTGCTATTCCTTAGTACGTGGCATCAGCCAAATAATGCTGTAGCTGTGGGTTGGACGGTTCCTGCACAGGCCACGTATCAGAGGAAAAGGAGGGAGAGAGATCAGCATCTAGCTTTTTAGGGTGTGCTTCATTCTTGTCTTGTGCCATTCCTGCTTTTTCCTCTTGCCTGTTTTTTGCTTTCTCTTTCATAGCTCTAATGTCTGTTTGTTAAAATAATCATTTTTTCTCTGCATGAGCTTCTGTCATTAGATGAAAGGTCATGGATATAATATGAATCTGGAACGATAAACACAGTGCAAAATGGATTGAAATGCACACAGCAAAGGGTTACCAATTAAAAAACACTTTGCCAAGCTTGCACTGAACAGACAGCCATGCAGCCTCTGATTTCTCTTTGCTTATAATTAGCTGCCATTGAAACTTAATTACTTTCAGGACTGAAAGAAGTGAAAATTAAAATTAAAAAAAGGGAACTAAATTTTTACTGGAAAGGTTTCTGTGTAACACCCGTTCCACGGACACTGAAGTCCAATTCAGGTTCAGGTTCTTCATCTCTGGAAATTAGAGATGGAAAAGGGATATGTGATTAAATCTGTTATCTTGGATGTGTTCTTGGGTTATTTTGCAAGCTCTGCTTCTGAGGTCTGTATTCCAAAGGTGTATGGATATTCCTTTCCAGCTGAGGTTCCTGATGTGCTGGTATGATGTGAACGACAGGTACTGCAGAAAGCCAGAAGCTCTGCTGCCCGTTTAAGAGCATCTTCTCAGATCCCATTTCAGCAGACCATTCCCACATGATTCAGACACCCTTCCTTCATGGACTTCCTTCATCTGTTGTGAGTGCCTTAAATGATGGTGGTCTTAATGACCTCTCTTCCCATCCAGCTAGCTGAATTTTAAAATTGATTATTTGGGACTAGGTGTCCTGAATTAGTTCCTTTCACCTTTTTTAGCTTGTTCATGAGAGAGATGTGAGTTGTTACGGTGCAAGAGTGATGTGTCTAAATAAAAGGGTTTCCCACAACCATGCATTTTGCAGGGATTTCTACTCCAGTTAGAGCACACATCAGTCACAAGTGTATTGTTTTGGGCTGTTGGAGGTTTCTATATGCAAGTAAGAGTATAGTTAACTCTTCTAAAATGCAAGTCTGTTGTGCTATAAGAATATGGATAAGCCATAATTCCTGTGAGGGGGTGGGGGAAATCATCAAAGAACTAAAGGCTGGAGTTTCTAGTGCTGGTTGTTATTGATGCCCCCATTTCTAGAGGCCCACGCTTGAAAGTTAAGAAAAGCAGGGTTTCCTCTTGGCAGTTCTTGCTGTGCTTTCTATGGATAAAGGTTTCAGTGTGTTTTCAAGTTGGGCATCTGGAAAAGCAAGCATACTTTCAAGTTTTCAAGACTTGAATCACTCTCCATAAGGGACTGTGTGCATCTCCTCTGAGATAAGCTGCAAGAATCTTGGAGAGGGAGAAATAAGTGCTATTTCTCTACAGAGGTAGTAAATTAAACTTCCAATGCAAAGAAGGCAGGCATAAGTCTTTCATTTCTCATATTCACCCAAGATCCATGAATCAAGCAAATAGATATTTTCATCTGTCACATGATTATTAATTACCTCAGTAGACTATCCTCCACTGCAGGTGAAGTCTTTGTATATTTAAGAGAACATGACAGGTTGTGTTAATTCCAGGCAAAAACCATGTTCCCACTCCTTCAGAATGAGGAATAACCTTCAAAATGCAAATGAGTTTTGGGCTTCAAAAAGCACAGGATCTTTATGGTGATTTTTGAGATAAAGGGAAGCTCTTTTGAATCCAACTGGTATATGAGGACTCTGTACAGCATTACATTTAGGATTTCCTTTCCCCTTTTGGCACCATAATTTGGAAATTCTCATAAGACTGGGAAAAAGAGTTGAGTCAGATTTTTAAAGTAGAAAATGGGGAAATGCTTTAATAGGGCAGAGGAGAAATAGAGGAAAACTTAGGAAAAAAGCAGTAGGCTTGTTGTATAACTGAAACAACCCAACTGTTATGAATGGTTACCACCACTCAAAGCTGAAACCAAGACCTGCATTGCACACTTGTGGGAAATACTTGTTCAGTGAGAGTCGTGTCGGTAATGGGTTTAGGGAAGCAGTTGCTCCGTGTGAGAGATGGACACTGGTAGCTTGTGGTATTTTTGTCTGGGGAAAGAAGCAATGTTTGTAGTCTTAGCTACTAGCTACTCTTTTTTTCTTGGCATGGCTTTGCAGGAGAAGAATGTGCAAGTGGACCACATATCCATCCTCTGACTTCTGCTGCCAGTGTTATTAACTACTGCTGGACAAAAGTGTAGTGACTTTTGTAACTACAGGTTCATTCTCTCTGGTTACAGTTCTGGCACTACTTCTACAAAGTTTTTGGATGGATCCATTAGACCTCCTTTTAGGCTGCTTCCAGCTTTTTTTCCAGATAGAGAGCTAAGTGAGATATCCTTAATTCTTCGCAACAATAGAAAAAGAGCGGCCTGCCATTTGAGCAGCCAGGCTCCCTTTGAGCCAGAGAAGCATGGGCATTCCTATGCCAGATGAGTAGGGCTCTTGGGGAAGGTGGCTAGAGGAAGCTTTCAGAGGGCCAGAAGGGAAGTACAGCAATTTCATTTCAGTTGGAGTCACCATGGCAGCAAATTACTTCTCCTTCCTTCCTCCACCTTGTTTAAAAAGAAAATGGGGAGTAACAATGGCAAGCACGGCCTTCAGCTAGAGTGAGCAGTAGAAACTCATTTACAGCTGAAAAATATATAGAAAAGAGGTCAGGAAACCATTGAATGATTTGTAAAAGGAGCATGGTTTTCTTGTTTGCTGCTCCATTCACTGTCTTCTCGGTTAATCTCTGAGAAGAGAGACAGGCCATTTTCTCAGCCAAGAACAATTTACCTGTGTGCTGGCACACAGTTAAGAGCAATTTAGAAAACAAAAAAAAAAATCACATTCCAAATTAACATTTAGCTGGTGACATTAGGGGAATTCTTTTTTTCTCCTTTTCACTCCCATTCAGAAGTTAAAAAGCAGGATCCCTCTTGCTCCCTGAATGGATCAGAGGAGCATGCTGCCTAGAGAGGTGGGGTGTGAGGTGCCCTGAAGGAATGAAGAAGCTGACCCCTGCAAAGCATTTATGGGTGCTGAGTCCCATGGGTGCATGGTGGAGACAGGTTGTTAGCCCTCTTGGCATGTCAGTACCTCAGGTATCCCAGTATGGGTGCTTCTGTGGGGAGATGCAGCTGAACGTGTGGAAAGTGCAGGGCACGTTTGAACTCACCTCTGCCATCTTGATCCTTGTGCATTTCCATTCAGGTGCAGGCATTACTCTGAAATATTGAAACCCCCCATACTGGAGTTTTTGCACCAGTGCTGATACTGTGACTGACGTTGCAGCATCATTTCACATCGCTGTAGTATCGATATTACTAAGAAATTAGTGCCGCTAAAGCTAGGCCTTATACCTTTTAAGCCCTGAGTTTTTTCCAGCAGGATTGTTAGCTGTTTTATGGAGAAGGAGGATTATAACCAGAATTACTCCTCAGTATGAAGCAACAGTCTTGGATCAGTGGGTGAGAAAGTTGTTCCTCCCCTCCCATCCACCTCTGGTACACCCATACGAATAGCAGTGGCCAAGGAATCATGTGAGCACATAATTTCCAGCTGCTGACGCATTCACCTTTCTTCTGGCCTCTCTTCAGCAAGTCCATAAAGTGTGTGTGGCTGCAAGCTGTACTGGAGGTAACAGATTCTCCTGAACAGATTCTGAAAACTGCTTTTCAAAATTATGACACTGTCAGGAGGTAGAAAACTCATCTCCTAAATCTCACAACCTTATGGGGAGATGAAGTTACATGGGAGTCTTCCAATCCAATGACCATAGCACCTCTTTGAAGATCTGCTTGGGACAGGATTGGGCCTGCTGCCAGCTCCAGCATCCATTTGGCTTACGTGGCCATGATCTGACACGTGTCCCAGTGTCTGCAGAGAAGTTTGGTGTGATGGTCTCAGGAGTCACAAGTTGGCTGCCTTGGAAGAACGGGTATGGCCTTTGCCATCAGTGCTTTCTTGGTTTACTGAACAAGAGAAAGTGTCTTCCCAACATATCAGCATCTAGCAGGAATGCTTAGAACAAGTCAGGATAACCTACTGATCTCTGTTGGGGGAGAAAGCCTATGCCCTGCGATTGCCCGTGCACCATCTTCTCCCTGGGTAAGAAGGGTATCCCTTTCTGCCTGCCAGGACTGAACTCCCTCAAATACTCATAAAGGTCAATACCTGACATGAGTCAACCAGTGACATGGAGCTCAGTGAAGCTGGCAGAAAGGGAAAAAGCCAAGCTGTTTAGATGGAATGGAGTATGGTCTCTTCATGGGGCAGGGACAGTCTCACCTACATCCAAGGGGATGCTTGTGCAAAAGTGTTAGGAACTAGGAATGAGAGTGATCCTAAAGCTATTCTGCTGTGCTCACCACAACACCAGGGACCAAGAAAGCAGACTAGATGGTCCTCTCCCATTTCTTACAGGCCTAAAGAGCTTGTAGGCATGTGGGTGGCAGCACTCTTTCCCTGTCTTGGAAGGGGATTTGAGTTTTTGGTTTTTTGCTTGTGCAGACCTGGCATCAGCACTCAGGCAACCTGGCATTTGATAGGAATTACAGGCCAGTGTCATGGCTCATACCTTGTCCAGCAGAGAAAGATGCTAGGAGATCCAAAAGGATTGTTTGGTGTGTAAAGGTGTGGAGAAAATATTGGGAAGGGTGAAGGTGAGACAGGATGCTACACAAATAGAAAACTTGATGTAAAAGAGAGAGTTATTTTCAGCACCTAACACAGAATGGGTCAGCATGTTATCAGCTGGGAGAAGATATCATTTTCAAGGAATTCCTCCCTCATTCCTCTCCTGTGTGATCCAGACAGGTAGCAGCAGTGGTTCCCACTCAGAAGATCTATTGAGAGGCAGTGTTCTTGGCTTACCCTTATCTGTTTACATGGATGTAGCCCAGCTGCATTTTTGCTGAGGTGGATGCTCCAGGCCAGGTGGAAATGCCTTGTGCATGGCCAGCTGGACCACCCGGTGTTGTACATGCCTGCCCTACTCCACAGTGCCCCTGTTCACCTGGATTATGAAAAAGGAACTGGTTTCTTCACCTGTTCATTTGCTGTAGGATGAAGCTCTCCTATATGTGCGTGTACTCATCTTTCAGCCCCCACTTTCCTGCAGAACATCACTTTAAAGATGTGAATGGCTCTAGAGGTAATCCTCCTGCTAGTTGTGTATAGTACATATTCCCTCTCATCCTACTCCTTCCTTCTCTGTTAGACAGCACCTATCCCCACTTCCCTGAAGCAGTCCACACCATCATCTATTCTGCTGCTGTACATGCCATGTCTTCTTTTTTTTTTTATTTAATTTAATAAAATGAGTGCGTGGGTTGATTTCCATATTCATGGATCACTTGATTAATAATTGATGAGAGGGCCTGGGGCAGGTGGTTGAGAATAAAAAACATTTAGCAGAGAGTGGAGTGAAAGGAACAGATCCCTTGCTGGCGCATGTCCACAGGGGGAAGAACTGCTGGGGGCTGGCAGGGAGGGAAGGGGAGAGGCAGAGGCAGAGTAGATGTAGAGCTGAATGTCACCAGTGGAATGTAATTTTGTCGATTTAAATAATTAATCATGTCCTCAGAATCTGTGACATTTCAGTCCCAGGGACTTTCTCCTTTTCCAGAAGAGTGGGAGCAGGGGTGTTGCTCTCCTTGGGATGGGAGATGAGGACAGGGCAGAGGTTGCAGGGAGTCATTTGATGGGCTGATATCTTTAGTAGTGAGAATGCTGAGAATTTAGAGGAAGCTGCTGTTCGGTACCCTAAATCCAGGACTTGTTTACAGACCCTCCTGCAGTGCTATGGGTCTCTGATATGACCAGTGGGATTGCCCTGTGGTGAAGTGTGAGATGACATATTGGTTAAATTGGATTATTGTCCCATGGAGAGGGGAGTCTGAAAACTCCTGTTCCCAGCCTGCATCTGTGCTCAGCTGTCAAAGCCAGCTTCCCCAACAACTCCTGCATGTCTGACTTATGAGTGGAGAAATAGGAAGAAGCTCCATACTATAATCTGAGGGAAGCGAAAGTGCTTTAAAGGCATTTTAACGACAAGTCGCAGCTGCTGGTTTCAGATGTTGCAAGACCTTATTTTGTAGGACCTTCCTGGTAGAAGGGATCAGCCATGTGAGAGAAAAGAGGGACAAAGGAAAACTAGGGGCACAACTGCTTCCTGGGATTTCATTCAAAGAAGCAGGAATATTGGCTGCCCATCTCGACTCCCCAAATCCCTACCCTTCATCCCTCGAACACTTTGCAGTGTTGACACGCCAAATGTAAATACTGCCAGGCTTAGGCTTAATGAACCTCCAGGGTTTAAGGGCAAGAGAGTAAGGTATGGCTCCAGTGATCTGAATATGTACATCCATCCTGAATACAGATGTCCTGTAGCGTTCATCCTGGGATTTGTTGTTCCTTTTCTGCTAAATGTGCTGCATTTTGCATGACTTGGGAAAAAGACTATGTTTGCTCCCTATAAATTGTCATTAGTGGCATGAAGAATTACTGGGAGTAATGAGTATATCAATGCCAGCATGGCAGAGGTAGGGAGACCTGGCTAGACTGGGAATATTGGCAGAGGCTCCAGTGTTGCTTGCAGTTGTGAAATTAATGGTTTTAGTTCTCAGCTCTGTTACTAAAGCTGTGAAAGCCACTGGGAGAGGCACCCCCAAGGCAGTAGTTTTTTTTCCTGGTTGTGTCTGCATAAGCAGAGCAAGCGTGTGAAGTGCTTCTGCTGTCATCTCCAAGGCTGGGGCTATTCTGAATCTATTTAGCAAAAAAACCCCAGTATCTGGAGAGATCCTTGCCTGAGACTATCCTCTCTGCTTTCCTATTGCTGGTGACAGCACACGGGATCACTTGGGGAAATCTGGATCCATAACAGATTTTTCATCTTCCAGTAGGGGTTTTGATGGTATATTTATGAATAATCTTCACAGTTAAAAATGAAAGCAGCCTTCAACGATAGCCCAAGGGAGGCACTGACCATTCACTTCTGTTAAAATTTAGCTCTCTTTTAATAAATAGTAATGCAATACATTGTGGAACTGAGATAAGTAATTAGGTAATTCATAAGTAGTTAATAATAAATTATTTTATAGAATTTAATGATACAACCCTTCTCATACTATTACACTGTTTCCAGCTGGAGAAAGCTCCAGCTCTTTGTATCCTCTGTGCTCTGGTGCTGCTTTTCCCAGCATTCCCAGCTAGGACAGTTGTGATCTAGACTAGCTCTGAATTTCTTCCCTCTCCCATACCTGCACCTCTGCCACCTCCACTGGTTTTTTGCATCTCTTTGATATCTTAAGCTACACAGGAATCTTTCAACTGTTTTTTCTTGACTATCTGACATTTAAAATCAAATTATCTTCCTTCTGAGATGCTGCCTCACTTCCTTACATGCAGGTAGTCTCTTCTAAGCACTGGGCCACGCCATGCTTTTGAGGGCACTGTGTTCTTGAGGGCACCATCTTGAAGCCTTGCCTATGTGTGTAGCTTGGGGATGTGGGGTCAGAATTTCCACTGGCACAGGAGGTGTACTGGGAGAGCAAAGCATCGTTTCATGAGGTGGCATTTGGACATTGCAGAGATTTCCCAGGCAAGAGCCTTGGCATGCTGCATTTTTGGAAACATAGGAGGAAAAGCTTCAAAGATGTGTCTGGTCTTTTGCTTGCTTTGCCCTGTCCGGGGCAAAAGAGAGAAGATGAAGCTTCAGTAACTTGAACAATTCTGGTACCCTACAGCTCTCTCTTATCATTTCAGGACTTTGTACACACTTGGGTGATTTTATACCTTCTACCACTTCCTGAAAATCCTTCAAGAACATGTAGAGCTGGTTTAAATCAGCATGAAAAATACAGAAGCTTCTCTAGACCTTGCAACCAAATATTTTGAGCCAGAAAAAACCCCAAAAAAGAACATATGTAATGACTGTAGTGGGATACTCGTGTATCTTTTCCACATCTGCGGTAGAATGTTTCTAATAGCAAATACCAAATTAGTAAGAGTCCTTTGCAAACTTTTTTTGCTTCATGCCAAAGATATGGGAGGGAAGGTGCTGGGTTCAATTTTACTCAGAATTTTAGGTCAGTCTTTATTTTAACAGGATTTTTACTCATTATTCTACTGAGCACCATGATTACAGAGAATTGACTGTGAAAGCAGATAGAAAAAAAGATCTGGACTGAGTGTAGCCAGACAGCTTCGCTCTGTATTTCTGTGTTCCTGCACACACTGGTGGTAATTTTAAAGTAAATGTTATCTAAACTTAAATGAAAGACACGGTAAGCATTGAGATATGAATTCTGCATGTATGTTTTTCTGAAGCAGAGTTATTTTGTCCTTGCCTTTTCAGGGGCTTGAAATTTGCTCCTGGACACCAAGTCAGGCACATCACTTACTTCAGCTAGATCAATTTTCTCCTTTTACAGAGAGCACTTCAGTCTTCCTCAGCCTCCCCAGTACTTTTTCCCCTATTATCACTGTGTCTAATCACAACTGTTGAGATGATTATCTGCATATGTCGCTGGTGGAAAGGCAGTGTTACTCTTCCCATTTCACAGAAGGGGAGAGAGATGCCACGCAACTATGTGACTAATGCGAGGTCCCAGGGGAATCAGTTGAAAGCAGTGTCTAGAGAAAACTGCAGGAAGCATGAATTTGGTACTGCATGCTGCCTTACTGAATTGCTGATTTCCTAACGTGAATCCTGCTCCCTGGGATCTCATCTGAGATTTGTCACTTCGTTTTTCACTTGCAATCTGGTGATAAACACCAGCCTCTGCCAGACTAGTGATTTAACATAAGTACATCTCTGCAAAGTTGCTGATTTGATTGACTGGACATTGTCCACATCTGGGTCTTTGTAGTCAGAGTCAACTTTTTTTCCCCCAGGTTTCTTGATTTTTATTGACATTTGAGACTTTGGCCCACGGCTGCAAGAAGGAAAACCTGTATTCAGAATTCACATCTGGAAACAAATTTCTGCGAAGTCTGAAGGTGGAGATGGTGTCTTGTAGTTCAGGCCTGTTACACTGCTAACCTCTTTGCTATGTAGTTAACCTCAACAGTGATTTTAGGCATATTGTAACTATCTTACAACTGTCCTGCTGGTAACATGCACAATTAATATGACACCTGGGAATGTAATACATGCTTCATGTCACAGAATTCAATTCATTTAGCCATTTTCTTCCCTGGATATATCTTGGATAAGGTCAGTGAATTTGCACTGAAATTTCATTTGTCTGTGCACATACTGCTGCATTATCACAAGATCCCAATTAACAATGTCAGACACATTTGTCTCCTTTTCTTCTAATAGGAGAAGAAAACGCACAATAAGCTGAACTATCACAATGCTTTTCAGCACACAGGCCTTGGCACAACCTAGGGAATACCCTTCTATTGCTAAAAATAATAGCTCTAAAGTCTTGGCCTAACTGTTAACTAAAATTTCTATAGCATGGTGGATAAATCATCTACTTAGTACGTCTGAATCATTATGTTCCAATCCTGTTAAAGTTGTAGTTATTCAATATTTCAATTAACTCTTTTCTGCTGATATGATTATATATAAATTAAATCTTGCTAATATTTCCGAAGCCATGATAGAGGAATATATTTGATCAGATATTTCTTTTCATGTGCATGAAAGGCCTGCTAGGGAAGAGAGCTGCAGAACTGTAAAGAGATCTGCTATCTCTAAACAGAAATTACTTTAAGGAAAGGGCTGGATGTGGGAGATGCTTGGAAGCATCTCACTCTGTTGTGTGATCCATTTTTTTCCACTGTGCAAGCACTGCTGGGCCTCAGCAGAGGCAAAATTGTAAGAAAAGACAGAATCGCAAAGAAGTAGCGATACAGCAGGTTGCACTTCTCCTTTTTAGCTAGTCCTGCGATGACATTCCTGTGTAGCAAAAGGATTTCATAGGTGTTGGGAGCATTTTCCCGTACAGACCCATTTAAAACCTTAAATTTCAGTTCCTGTGATGCTAGCAGTAAATACAGGTTACTTGAAGTCACCAGGCTTTCCAAGGTCTAAACGAGGCAATTCAATTTTCATGGTGCAGAGCTGAATTCTGCCTCTGCTTTCTGTTGGAAGAAAAGTCTTCCCCACCAGCCCTTCTCCTGTGCTGTTCAAGGGAGTTCCTGCATCTCTTTGGGAGTGAGTCAAGTGGGTCCCACTTCCGTAGTTTGAAACCAGACTTTCTGTAAAGTGGGGAATCAAGCTTTGTTTTCTGTGAGCAACATAGGACAGAATCGTGGTGGACTCGGCCCCTGCTTTCTCCCTGTGTGTGTGTAAGCCTGTGCAGCCTTCTAGGACTGGGCAAGCTGGTCTTAATTCTGCTTTGCTTCATTCAACCATGCAAACAGCTCACTTGTGTGAGCTTGGGTTGCTTTAATCTCTTGCTCTTTTCCTTTCCTTACTTTGCATACTGCCCGTGTGCAGTGACTTGAATCCACTCCACAAATCCTGTACGACAACACCAGCTTCCTCTTAACTTACTTTGTTTTCCTTGCTGTCTTCCCCCTCATACCATGGTCCCTTTCAGCCAGTGGAGGGAAGGCTGAGAGCAGAGGAAGCTGTGCTGAAATGGATGGGCTGCAGCCCCCGAGGTGCGGGAGGTGGCAGTGGTGACTGATGGGAGGCCACTGCGGTGGCACCAGGCACTAGTCCCTGCCTTGCCTGCTAGGGCAAGCAGTGGTGGGGAGCTGACATCTCTTGTGTTTGGGGTGGGCAAGGGGGCAGGCAGTGCCCCCCGACAGGCACAGGCATTTGCTGCATGACCTGATGTTTGCTTTTAGGCATTTGGATATAGACGTGCAGTCTGCAGTGCTGTTGCTGAGTGAACAAAACACTGTGGCTTTTAAAATAAAATCCTTTAGGGATCTGTCTTTTCCATCTGATTATCCTAGCTCTCTCTTCTGCCTTGTGAAAATTTCCTTCCCCTCCTTTCCCTTCCCTTTGCTCTCTCTTTATTTTTCTTATGCTCTTCCCCTTCTTTTTCCTCCCTTCTCATTTATTCTCTCTTGATGAGGTGAGAGTAGGATTTCACTTTCCAGATGAGATCCCTTTGGCCCTTCTATCCCTCACAGCAGTGCATGGTACAGCCTACCCTGCGTGTTTCAAAGGAGACCGTTTGCATATGCCCAGTTGTAACAACGCCATTCAAGAACAGGGAAAGCAATTCTTTGCTTCCCTTTCCAGGCCCTGATGCCCTGAATTCCCCTTCACATTTGTTCAGCATAACTTTCAGTGTTGTTATTTTTCCTAAAATTACCCAGTCACAGTATCTGAGCTGACAGCTTCCTGCGGCTGTGGATCCCACAGGTTCTCCATCACAACGGGAGGTAGAATTGCTTTTTTTTTTTTTTCCAAATCAGCTGCCTCCTAATTTAATCACCTCTTGGTCCCTTCAGGTTTGAAGCCTGCACTTCTGTTGGTGGCTATAACTTGCCCTTTGTCATGCATTTTTGTGAATCAATACAGTTATGGCTTTTCTGAAGAGCTGCTTTCACAAAGCTCTTGCCTTGCCTGGGTTCTCTCCCTACTCAACACCCTGTGCATTCAATGCCAGAGATGCCTATCCTAGCACAGGCCCTGCATTTGCTGTCTGTAGTTGTGAGTTCTGCCCCAAATTTCCAGTGTGATCTTTTCATGCCTTGTTTTCCAGTCTATAAAGTAGAGAATTATGTTTTATTCTTTTTCTACTTCCTGGCAGCTTTGCCCATCTAAGCCACTCTTGTTTCAGACAGTCTGTATCTGACCACATGTAAGGAGGTGCAACAGGAAGCTCTTACTAGGAGCCTCCTGGGTACTAACAGAAAAGGAAAAATAAGTTATATGTGTTCCCCATGCTTCAGGACTCATAAAAGTTCCACCTTGAGGTTTTGTAAAGAAAACATCAGCATCCAAGTTGATATCCAGGATGTGGATCACTGAAGACATGTTGTGTCTATTTAAGTGTGTTTCCTGCTTCCGTGCCAGAGAGCCACCTTCACTAAAGAGCATCAACTACCAGCCATGCTCCTCTCCAAAGGTTCACTGAACTTGGTTTCTTTTGTCTGTTTTGTGTGACGTGATAAAGGACCTTTATTAAACCATAATTTGTATTGACAAATTTACAGCATTATGCCCAGAATAGATTGTTTGTTTTGGGATTTTTCAAACTTTCTCTTCCTGACAAAATGCCAATTTGGATGATGTGAGCTTTAGAAAGATTTTTAGTATTATTTTAGTAGTATTGTGCTAAAGCTACCCATTTTCAGGTGGTACTGTTCTGGCTTAAGCCCAATCAAGCAGATATGGACATGGCCCTGAACTCATGCTAAACATGACTTAGGTCACTGAAATTGGAGGCTTTGTAATAGATAACTATTTTTAGGTACTACATAGGAACCCAGTAGTAAAACCAGGTTATTTTTCAGAAACTCAATTCTCTGCTCCCCCTCTACCTTTGCTGCTAAATTAACCCTTTAATTTGTCCCCATCTTGGATCCTGAATTGTCCCTAGAAGTATAGGATAGTGTTCAGCACCCCAGGCTCCAGCCCATCATATTTTAAAGCACAGCTGTATTTTACCTTCACCCTTGCTGCTTCCATCTCCCCCAGCCATTCTTGCTCTTAGCAAATTCATGCTGGAGATGGGAGTTGCAAAGTCTCACTCAGGCAGTGGGATGCTGAGCACTGAACGGATGTGTGAGGGTGGGTTCCTTCATCGTGTGGCCCCAGCAGCAGTCAGTCAAGCATTGAGGCTGAATCTATAAGACTGATCATTTACGTGTTTAGCAACAAAGAGTTCAGTTTCTCTGGGGCTCATTTAAATAATGTCTTGCATAAGAGCCAAGCGACACATTTGATTCGTGCATGATGGATATGTTTCTCCTGCTCTAGGATCATGACCTCCATCTGGGTTACTGAGTCATATTTTGAGGTGACCATGGCATTTTCTGGAAATTGAAATTCTTTTAGTACATAAAAATAAATGCTGCCCTTTCTGGGGCTGAGGGAAGCCTCCTGAATGTAAACAGCTTCAGCAGTTAATATTGCTGAATATATAGCACCATGCAATGCATAGTTCATGAAAATTTCATTGAGAAGGTATGAATTTTGCTTTCTCCAATATGAAATTCATAACCAAAAAAAAGAGGAGGCACTGGACCCAAGAACCAAATTTAACCTTCTATGGAACAATGAAAATAAACTAAGCTTTATAATAGCATTTTTATTTGGTTGTCTAAAATGAAGCAGAGTATTGAGGTGTGAAGTTATAGATGCAAACAAAACTGAGTGTTAAAAAATGGACCAACTTAGATCAGAGGGCTGTGATGATGACCATGCCATGTGTCAGGGATAAGAATCTGGAATGGGGAGCATTCCTGATTCTTGCATAAGGGGAACCCTAGACTGGGAGGTCATGGGATGCTGTAGGGTGGTGGAGGGAAGCGTTGGGGGAGCTTTGTTGTATATTGAGGTCTTTAATGAAAAGTTGTAGATATTTTAAAGCACAGAAATTTCAGTGACAAATATTTTCTAACACTTACATGGGAACTGCCAAAAAATGAACAAAAAACAAATTTTGCAGTTTTGAAACTCTGGAGAAAACACAGTGATTTTTCCTACCATTGTTTAAACATACAACAGACAATAACCATGCAGGTGTGATACCGTGTGGGATCAGTGAGTCTCAGAGATTGCCGTTATCTCATTTTACTACTTTGGATCAAAACATTTGAAGATGGGCCATATGGGGAGGTTGATGGGGAGACCTGTGTGCTTGGGTCTTGGTTGTAAGGGAGACTTTATATTAAGAAGTGCCTTGGGGATGTAACAAACCTTGTCCACAACCCTTACCTGTTGGGATATTGGATCAGGTCCAGAATAAGGTGGCAAGAAGTGGTGAAACAGACTATCCTAGTGGTTCTGTGAGCATCTGGTATCAGTTTTTCATTTAAAATATTGCAGCCTTTCATTACAGGGAGTGTTAGGGGTGGAAGAGAGAAGTTGCACGACTCAGGAAGTTATCTGAATTAAAAACAAGAGCAAAAATGAAAGCCAACTGCAGTCATTAAAAATGAATTTCCAGGAAGGCTGGGAAAGGGAGATTAAAAAATATTATGATTTCTGTCACGACCGTGCTTAAGCTGGGCCATTAAAGATGCTATTGTCTGGCCCAGCTGTTTTAGAACAATTAACTGTTTGACAACAGGCAGAAGGATAAGTTGGCTACTGCCCCCTTTCTCCGAGACCTTGTACAAAGGCACAGGCGTGTCTGTGTGTGCCTCAGTGCTCCATCCCAGCTCAGGCAATGGGAAAAAATTCAGACCCTCTTCACTGAGAGAGGCAAAGGAGTCTGAAATACCACCCCTCATGAAGCACATGCTGTAAGGATCCTGGTGTGTCTGTCTTGATGTTTTCTTCCCCCTCCTCTGTGGGAGTTTTGTGCCACACAAGTCTGGCAAGATCAGAATGTGAGTTTGACACATGGCTGTATGTGTTTTAACACCTACCTCCGCAACCACACAGCAGCTTCTTGGAATTGCCTCCTGTTTTACTCTTTCCCTGTGTGAATTAGGCTGGTGTTCTGAGCTGAGGAAATCTGAGGGAACATACTCCTGGAGATAAGAAAAAGTGATACATTTAGGGAAATTTTTTTCCTTCTGTCCCCAGTGCTGTTTCTGGTCATGCTCCCTATATATAATTCCAGTCTTTACCTGTCCAGCTTCAGTTCCCAAGGATAGCCATGAGGCTTCCTGGAAACAAAATGTAGTTGCAGATGTTTTCAAATATAATTCATTCTTGCATAGAGTCTAAGTATGCAGAGCCCCTGGGACTGGTTGCTTGGACCTGACGTACTCCAGGAAAGTCACTTTGCATATCTAAAAGATAGAGGAGTTTTGGGGCTTTTTCTTCCCCCTTCACTTCCAGACCAATAGTGTATCTTGGGACCTGGAAGCCAAGATTCCTCCTTTGTAAATCATATGTACCCAAAAGAGAAGACACAGCAAGATGGTCATAACTGAAGAAACATACAGTGTGCCTTTTAGCTTTGCTAAAATGTAGTGAATGGTCATGTTAATCTGCTGAATAGACAGGATGGATGAAGAGAAGAACAAACTCTGAGAAAAGGCATTCTACAGCTTTTACACTTTTCAGAGGAGACTTTTGTGGCTGAACTTCTCTACGTAATTTCAGTCAACTAAGTTGGAGAATAACCATAATCTGTTTCTTAAGGTAAAAAAGAAGTTCACGCTATGGTTTTTGTTTTCTACCCAAGATTGCTTCAATAACAGGCCCAGGCCTGCAAGTGTTCAATCTCATGTATTGTGTGCTGATTTCAGAGTCCAGGCTCATTCTGGGAGGAAACACTGCAATTTTCCCTGAAGGTTTTCTCTTTGCTATCCTCATTCTGATCTGTCAGACAGATGATCTCTTTTCTCTCCCACAGACTGTTTGTTGGGAGAGGGACCTGCCCACCCCCAGTTTTCCTCTCCTTCCTCCCCCCCAAGTAAAACAGGGTTGCACAGGTTATTTGGAGCTGTGTTGTTGCCCATGCTCCCAGTCAGGGTTTACGTTATGTCTGGGATGCTCTGCTTCATCTCCTCACTGGTAGTGGATTATTTCTGAATGTTTTTGCATGTGCATAATGTACATGACGGTTTCAAAATCTTCCACAGTGCTAGGTCCATTATGTTTAATAAAGCTGCATTTCAGTGTGGGTCTTGCCAAGGGGTCAGTAGTCATGCTGGCTGTTTGGTCACTGGTACCACTGTTTTATGCTGTAGTTGCCTGGCAGCTAGGAGGGGAATTTCTTCTTTGACAAAGCTTGTGCTGTTGTCACTTGTGTTAAATCAATCTCCCTGCTAACAGCTGACAGTATGGAGCCCCTGACACATGGCTCTGCTCCTAATTCCACTTACTAGAAAGCAGTAGTGATGCACAGTAGCCAGCCGACTCATTACCGACTGTAACCATTGCAGCAGATGATTGTTGTTCCTTCCCTTTCACTTTGGATTTCTCCATTGCTGTTTGCTGTCCCCTTTCCTATCAACTCAGATGACCTGACTGCAACAAAATCCCGTCCTGTTAATGTCTAATGAGCAGTTATAATGGCCATGGAGATGCAGCAGCACATCCAAGCTAGACATTGACAGGCAGTAAGTAAATATCATGCTTTGTGCTTCTGTCAGAGTTCTCACTGTGCTGTAGTCTTTGCTCTGCTTTCTGTATCTGCTGGCACGTGTATCGTGTTAGTCCTGTCTCTTGGCTCATGCATGGGAGGGAGGAGAGGGCCACCTTGGCTGTACAGTGTTAAAGCAATGAAACTTGCAATCCCTTTGTCTTGTGGGGCAACTTGAGTGTGCTGTGTCCTTGCAATGTTTGTAGGATGGGTTTTTCTGCACGTGGAGCTTGTTTAACTGTCTTCTTGCCTATGAAAGGTTTGCCCTTGGCTATCTCCTTGAGTTTAAAAATGTGCTCCCCTGTCCGACAGGTAGAACCCAGTAAAAATTCCACCTCTTCTCACCCAGCATGACTGAACAGCATTGTCTGAGGAACATGGTGTTAGAAATCTTCATTGCAAAACAGGAAATATGTTCAAGAGCAAGGACATTTTTAACTTTTTCAGTTCTTTAAAAGCATCTCTCCCTTAGGATAAAGGTTCTTCCTCACAGCAGCTCTCACCTTTGTTGGGGTTTTATAAACAAGGGATGTGGACAGTGCAGGGAGATTTTTTGAGGTAAGAGCACAAACTCTTCTGCAGATGATTGATAATGAGCAACTGATTCAGAAATGCAACATCAGCTAAGAGTGGAGGAGCACAATTTTCTCCCACAGGCACATTTTGGAAGTTGCCATATGCCCCTGTTACTGCTCATGTGCACGTTCCCAGTGGAGTGCTGCCTCAACTGGGAAGCCTCAGTCAAACCTCAGGGCACTCAGCCCTGAGATTTACAGGCAGCCCTTTTCCAACCTCCCAGCTACCTGCTGTGTGTGATATAAGCCTCTGCAAAGCTAAAAAGTGGTATTGGGATGAGATGACTCATTTTTGTAATAGAGATGGATGAGTTTTCAAATATGCATGTTTACTCCTTGCCCTACTTGCGAGCATCTGTGGGCACAGCTATTCATCCACCTGCACAAACATTTATGGTGCGTGGCCTCCCCTGACCTGTGCAGAGGCACGCTTCGTTTCCTATTCTCTCAGCTGCTCAGGGAAACACCTCCAGGTAAGCCAGGACACATCACTCAAGCAGCTGGAACAGCTGCCAGGTCTGTAGCACCCTCACCTGGTGCAAGTGGCTATCTCCATTAATATCCATTCCTTCATGTAATAGACAACTTTGTGGGGATACAGCTGCCCAAAACAGTTGGACTCCATCTTGAAGGTCTTTTCTAGCCTTAACAATTTTATGCAGAGCAACCCAGCCCCAGCCCTGAGTGTCTCATCGGCTGTGAACCTGAAGCAGCACTTCCACTTGCTTGAGACATGGAACATCCCACCTCCTGGCTTGCAGTTAGAGCCACCTGGGTCTCTGCATATCCAGCTGTTCAGTGGTTCTTTGGATCAACTGATGTTTTGGTGTAAAAATGCCATGACTCAAAGTGAATGGGCTTCTGGAACTCGTCTCAAAAATGTCCCATAAAACAGGCGTCTCAAAATCCGGCAAAGCTGGATCCTTGCAGCTTGTGGGCCTTGACAAAGATTTGTGTGATTCTGACCATGTGGGTCTGTGGAGCTGCTGAGTCACCCAAACCCTCTGAACCCTTTCATGCACATGTAATTACCTAATATAGCCATATGTATAGCAAATTCTCGGTGTTTTCATTCTCTCTCTTGCCCTGCGGCAGCTATTTTTCCAAATTGCAACTTTGAATATTTCCCTCCTATTCCCTGCTTCAATTTTCACCCTCTGCATCCCTTGCATTTTCAGACACCTTCCTGAGTGAAGTGTGCTGCACCAGACCTTTCAGTCGTTTTCATACGAACAGCCTTGACCCTGTGACTCAACTCATGTGCCCAGATTTCTTTGCTGAGTGAACCCAAGCTTTCAGAAGGGATGCCCTATCCTGTATGGATTCCCCAGGCTGTGCCTTGCTCTCTGCCACTTATGCACAGAACAGGAGGATGTACGTCACTTGCAATGTATATTTTGAGAGGCTTGAGTGTTTCAAGCTGCTTGTGACTCTGAAAACAGCTTTATTTAAGTACTGCATGCAAGCTGGTGTTTCAAAATAAGAGAATAATTAAGATGAGGGGAAAGAAAGGGAGGGAGAATATCAAATACTCATGGTACTTCAAAGAAAATACAATCATCTTAGGTGTCCTGTGGCTAGAGGGTATTCAGGGAGCAAAACATGCCATGGCAGTTCAGTGAACTTTACTGTGCACAAGTTCCACTCCCAGAGCTTGGTCCAGCAACTGTGATGGCATTTGGGAACAGGCAGATGATTGCAGGGAAAAATAGGGAAAAAGAGTGGGACGGCAGAAAAATGTCAGCAAGAGTGCTATTTTACCTCCCTAAGCACAGTCTGGAGAGGGCTTGCACTCTTTGTGCGTCATGCTTCGTTTTGGGGGGGAAAAAGGGAGAAATTATTTGGAGGAGATGAACCATTTCTGATTCTGCAGTGAGTTCTGTTTTGCTAAATTTCTGTAATAAAAAAAAAAAAAAGAGGAAATTCATAAGGAAAAGGCTTTTTTTTTCCTTTTTCCATATAGGTCAAATAAAATGTTTCAGCCAATCTGAAAAGAGTGTTTTCCAAAATAAAACAAACAAGCAAGCAAAAATTAAATGATAGGTCTTGAGTCTTCCCGGAAAGAAATATTTCCAATTTATCATTTTGACCAGTGGACAGAAAAATTGTGCCTAGCACAGAAGAGAAGGTGTGTCAGAGGCAGATGAAAAAGAAGAAAAATGTGCTTGAGATTGATAGAAAGGCTGAAGCTGGTGCCATGCGGACACGGAGAGAAGGAGGGGGCTTGTCACCCTCGCGGTGCTGCTGGGGTGCTGAATGAGAGCTGGCCCTGCAGGGGGACAGGGGCGGGGGAGCGCGGCCAGCCCCGGGAGCGGTGTGCGGAGGGGCAGGCCCACTGCGCCGGGCTCGGCTCACTGCTCCGCTTGGAATGGCCCTGCTCCGCTGTGCTCTCGGCAGCCAGCGGCATCGCTGAGGGCATCCGTGCCCGCCAGGGCTGGAGCAGCAGCTAGAGGGATAATTGGTTGGCTGCAGCCAGCTCCATGCCCACTGATCTGTGGGGAGCGGAGCCATCCAACAGGCACAGCCAGATGGTGAGCTCTAATGTGCCCATATTTATAGATGTCTTCATTAGGTGACATCCACATGAGAGTTGAACGATCTGTGCCTTTTGGGGCTTGTCTGGGATCAGCATGGCATGATGATGAAGGTGGCTTTGAATTAAGGGAGTGAGGCACAGGCTGTGGGGATGCAATACTGTTTACCGTGCAGTTTGAGAAGATACGCAAGGTGAAAGCAGAAAAAACAGTAAGAAAAAGGGGAAAATAACACAGGATGGGGGTGAAACTAAGATGAAACAAGGTGCACACTTGTTCCTGTGTTCAATGCTACCTTTGGACCATTTTGCGTTGCCCTAACCTGCTTGCAGGTTCCCTGTGCTGTGTGCGAACTCGTACTAGACCCATGCTCACCATCTGTCCTGCTCTTGCTGCCACTCCTTGGACTCAAAGCCTACTGCTGCCTCTAGCCACTTCTTAGCATGTCCCACTGCCAGCCCATGCATGAATGCACATGTGTGCATGTGAAAGCCTTCATGCTACTCGCTCCAGGATACCTGACTTATGTTAAGAAACCTGGCTGGTGGAAGCACTGTGGGGATATTTTGTTTGGGGGGCAGAGCTGAGAACAAGAGCGTTTGTGCATGGACTCCATACTTGCTTGTATTTCCACACCTACCAAGACTCCTGCTGCAGCTCCTTCCATGCTCTTTCACCCCCACTCATGTGTCATATTCACTCTGCAAAATCTTCTAGTCCTGCTTCCTGGAAGAAGTGTGTGAAGAATGGCAATTTTAGCCCGCAAATTGTTGTTCTGATTATTGCCAAGACCATCTTTCTCTAGTGTAGTGTTTTCCTGGGGTTTAATGCTGTCATTATTATTGCAGTAGAAGTGGGAAGCATTCTCTCATTTTATCAACTGCTTCTATGTCAGAGTCAGATACTTTTCTAGCACAGATTAATTTCCAGAACATCGTAATGTATGTTAGGGCAAAGAACGTGGAGGGTTTTGAACCCCATATTCTACAGGTAGATTTTGTCAAAAAAAAAAAAAAAAGGGCAATTGTGCAAACAAAGGTCTTTCCAAAAGGCCGTAAGGGCCAACTCAAGTGAACGGTGTGTTTTGGATAATAATGATCAGGTCAAAAACCCCCAGAGTAAGAGCACTTAAGGAATAGGTGGAAGGGCTGCTAGCCAAGATTTTAGGAGGCCTGATCTGATGGTACTTTGGCAGTACTGGGTAGATTAGATGGGCATTTCAGGAGCCAGCAAGCCCTGAAGAGTTCATCTGCATCTGACAGCCTCAGTAAAGAATTGCCTTTCACCTGATTAGATCTCTTGGACCACTTTTCATTTCCAAAAGATGTATTACATGCCTGTGGAGCTTTTTGCACTTATATTAAGTCTGGGTTTGTGTTAGCAGCCCTTGAAAGTTGTTTCTAAGAAATGAACAGGTAGATCTATCACAGGGCGACTGCAGAGACAGATTTTGGCTTGGGTCATAGAATGGCTTGGCTTGGAAGGAACCTTAAAGATCATCTCGTTCCAACCCACCCGTTGTGGGCAGGGATGTCATCCCCACTTGTTCAGTTTGCTCAGTGCCCCATCCACCCCTGAATGTGAGCAGGTTTTTCCCTGACCTTGTGAGGTCTGACAGCATGGGGTGCTTTTTGTGTACCTGTACCACTGTTCTCTGTATGCCTTGGGTGGCTGCCAAAACAGAAGTGTACTGCAATTCTGTGAGTGTGAAGGCTCATCTGGAGGGGAGGTGCACAACTTTTTGTGCTGAAAGTATCCAGCAGGCTGCCATTAGTGCTGGTCTGCTGTATGAGTGTACTGCAGTCCTGGGAGAGGTCCCTGTGTACTAGCGTCATACCTGAACAAGCTGGCTTGCAGCTGAGAGGAGTAACTATCAGCTTTGCTCAGACACTGAAGGTTGTGGTACAGAGAGGCTTCTTTACTGAAATAGCTGAGTGGCTAATGCAAGTGAGAAGCCTGGACCAGTCTCAGAGGTATGAGGGGTGGTCAGGGAAGAAGGAGAAGAAAACTGTACTATTCCAATTTGTGGGAGAGGGAACGGGGGATCTAATGCTGTTGATCTACTGCTGCCAATTTTATCTTTTAATAACAAAGAGTCTTTTCATCTCTTCATAGTCTCGGGAGAGCAGAGCCCTCCCCTGTAATCTCACTTCCTCTCCTACCTGCTGGCCAGGGCAGTCAGGAATTTTGCTGTCTTCCTCAGCCCCCCTGCAGAGATGAGATCCTGGGAGTACACCTAAAAAATCTGAGATTTCTCTGCTATTGAGCAAACCCCAGAAGTCCCTCTGTAGTAACCTGAAGGAAGTGCAAAGATAAAATCCCCCTTGTACTGGGTTCTGGCTGAGACAAGGTGCCACGATGGACTGAAACGGATCAGTGCTGGTTTTTGCAAACGTTTAATAGTAATTGTGGGTCTGCTGCATGCTAAGATAATACATTTCCAGTGAAGGCTGATTGACTGCATGGGCTCAAGAAGGCAGAGTTCTTCCCTCTCCAGCCTCCTGCAGGGTGTTACACACTGGCCAGAGAAGCATTGCAGTACTGTTTTCCACTTATATTTGAAGCATCAGCACCGTCTGCTGCTGCAGAGTAGAAATTGTAAAGCAGGACCAATCTCTGGTCACTCGTTAAGAGAAACTCATTGATTTAATTGTGCAATCTCATAAATGCCAATAGTTTCTCTCTTCCAGGACCTGTAGATATGCTCCATGTTAGTTGCTGCAGTCCTGCTAATGAAGTGGTATTAAACTTGTACCTGCGTGTAGGTGCATTGACCTAGATTTATCAAGCTGTTACACTTAATGCTTAAATTGCACTTGATTGGCCCAGTGGTCTGATCTGGTCTGGCAAATACAATATTCTCTACAAGGCTCCTAAAAGGAATTCCCTAGCTGATCACACATTTCTTTGCACTATTATAGATCTTCCTGTATCCATTTCTTCTCACTCATTTCTACTTATTATCTAGGGAAGCTATCTGTAGCAGCTTGTTCACAGGAACATGTGAAATTACCTTGTTCCTCTCTGCTCCAAGTCTCTACTGTTAAAAGAACAAACATTAGGGTTTTTTGTTTTTTTTTTCCTCTAGCTGGAAATGTCTTTTTACATATAAAAGCATTAGTTGTTTTTCTTTTCTTTTTTCCCCCATTTCTTTTGCCAGAGAGAGGAGCAGCTGGGACTGTTCTACTGATTCAGGTTCTCATTAGCAAATATCATTTTGTTGAAATCAAAACACTTTGCAGAAACTTACCATTTTCAGCAGACTTATGATCCTCCACCACACAAGGGCTGTCAGAAGCCAGCTCATGGGGTGAGCTGTTCAGAAGTACATTTTTTTGGATCACCACGGTCCCTGAAGATGCTGCTCTGCAATAGTTTTAACTGATGTAAGCCAGAGCTAATCAATTTCCATTCCTGCCTAGGAATGGGTTGGAGAAGGGGGAAGACAAGCCTGTCTGTCTAGAGCTGGCACAGAGGCAGTGCTGCAGCAATCGTAAACCCATAGTGGAACTGCAGCCGGAAGAGGCCTTGCTGTGTGTTCATGTTCCACATCCCTCTTACGTGGTAATAAATACCCCACATTCCTCAGTAGGCAATTTCTGCAAAATTTCCTGAAGCAGATAGTCCCACAAAACAGAAATCCTCTGCTTTGGTCAAGACTCTGCTCATGTTTGCTTTTTTTTTTCTCTACAGCATTAAATAATTGTGTGCTCTTGAGGGCAAACTCTTAAGTGGCAAACCCTGCTTCATTGTTAGTGTGACCATGGATACCATCTAGCATCTGTTTTATTCAGAAGTCCCTCACAATCTTGGGTTAACATTTACAAATCCTTTACATAGATGTGAGATTTTAGTAATGGAGCTCCAGAATGTTATGTTATCCCTAAGGACACGGCTCTGACAGGATTTGCTCGCTTACAAAAATAACCTGCGTAATGATGCGTTCCCCCTCACCAGTTTGGGGACAGGAGTCATACACAACTCTTGGTAGCAAAAGAATTTGCCTCCAGCACCTGAGTTAAGGCAGCAGCAGGGGCAGTGGGCTACTCTCTGCCTTGCAGACTGGGCAGAAAAGAGAATTATTTTGTATTTAGCCAGCCTCCAAAATGTGTAAAGCTGAGTGCCATGTAAAAAACTGATCTATACTCTTTGTCTCAATCAGATAAACATACCCAGTGGTGTTTACTGTATGTTACAAGGAAAGACTTTAAAACAAAATGGGGGGTTTGTGCTCCAGTTGGGAAAAAAAATCAGGGCCTTGTCCATCTTCCTGTGGCAATAGTCCACCTGGCTAGGTTAAAATTACTTACGTATTTGTGATTTTCCTCCCCAGGCTGGCTTACTGACCCCCTGGGACTTCTGAAGGGCTAGAGCTCTGCTGGGAACAGCCTTTGTACTTCAGAGATGGAGGAAATTCAGGTTCAGGGCACCTACCTGTAGGTCAGGTAGAGCAGGCCCATGTCCTATCATCTACTATCACACAAGACATTTGGCACATGGCAAGTGGTGAGAGCTTGGGGCTTGCAGACCTTCCCCTGAAATTGGTCTCAGCAGATTTTAAAGGAAAATCTCCACAGCTGAAAGGGGGCAGAAACCTGCTAGATTCTAGTGGCAATACACTGTGCAACTCCCTGGTTTTTTCCTTCTTATCAGCCATAGGCAGGATATATGCCAGTTCTTTTACATGCAGAGACACAGATATTTTTCAAATCAGCTGAATGTGACTGAGAGAAAAACAAACTATGGTTCTATTTTAAAATCTATGAGATTCTGTTTTAAAACAAGGGGAGAGGCAGAAAGTTGAGGAAGAGAGAATCAAATATTTATGTATTTCAGAAGAAAAGCAATATAATTTCAGTGACACTGTTGCTAAACGACTGTTCATCCCCCATCCTGACTGACAGATAAAACAGGTTTGTGTCATTCTGAAGTGGCTCCTCATCCATGTAACATCTCTCTTGCAGTCAGGGCTCTGTCAACTCCCTTCAGAGGCCTCTGTGGGGAAGGAGTGAGGAAGATTACAGGGACGCAAAAATATCAGCCATTAATTCAATTGTTTCCTTTGCTTGTTCTCCTGTTTTTGCTGATGGTATTTGTTATATATTCTGCTGCTGGAATGGCTATGTATGAGTTCTGCTATCTCAGTTCAAAGAAACCCAAATTCTGGTTGCTTACAAACAGGGAGATGGTAGGGAGCCTTAAGAAGGTGGGACCATGGGACTCATAATGTAAACATTAGTTTGTGATAGTCCTTTTCAAGCTGTCTGCTGCCCTGTAATCCTGGAAGTGCTCTCAGCAGTCGATTTACCTGGGTACGAGGTAGCAGCCCCATGGGGACTCTGGCTAATGCATCTGGGTCTGCATCCTGATCGTGGTGCTGGGCTGAAGGGAGACAGGGATGGGGGGGGATAAAAGGTGGTCTTCTCCATGGGGTGTCACCTGCATGAGCTCACTATCAGTATGGGAAGGTTGAAGAAATATTTGCTATTACTACCTGCTCATTTTCTGCATAAGCTGTCAGCTGAGGGCATGCATTGATTTAAGGGTAATACACTTAAAGCTTTCCACAGAGGTGTTATTGGCCCCTCTGCCTACAGAAATGGATTGTGTTGGAGTGATCCCAGCAGTGGCTGTGCATGTGCAGAGCTGGGAGCATCGAAAAATAAGAAAAGGAGGAGAATAAATTAAGCTGAGGGGAGTAGCTAATCCTATTTGATAAATACTTGAAAATAGTTAATAACTAAGTGGGAAGACCAGGACCTTATGCTAGGTATCTGGGGGGAAGGCAGCCTTTAACAGTGCCAAACAGTAAAAGTTTAAAAATTTTTCTGGGTACGTTAGGCATTATCTACCAGCTGGCAGAATCTAACCTGATGTCCCAAATGGCTCAGTCCCAACATTTTACTGGCTTTCTTGTCAAATCTGACTGGGTGACACAGGGAGGGCTCTTTCCACCACATTATACATGATGTATCTAAGGCATACCTGGTGCAAGCAGCTTTGTCTCTTCTACTTCATTTGCCTGAAACTCATTCACCATTTCCTTTCATTTCAGCTTGGCTACTGCTGCTCTTCTCTTCAGCATTATCAATCCGTCAGTCTGTTTCCTCTGCTCTCCCTGGAAGGAGAGGGATGGCTGTGCCTGCAGCAGCACCAGGGTTAATTAGCATGGTGTTAGTATGGGTAACGAGCAACCCAGAGAGCAGAGCAGCATGGGCTCTAGAGTAAATGTGGCATCTCTGCTAGATTAAATCCAGGGTTGGTAAGCCTCCTCACATGCACCTGCATTTATTACCAACTCTGTTGATGTACCCCTGCAGTTTTCCTCTTTCCCTTGGGGCCAGGAGGAGTGTGGCTGTGCTGCCTCATTCCCAGGCTGCCCCTCTTGAGCCTGCACTTCCATGGGGAATGAGATTATGGTGGCCCTGCACGCAGAGCTGTGGCTGCAGCAGATCTGAGTGCCCCACGGATTTTGCTGCAATGATGTCAGAGCAAAGGTGGACAGTGAGGAGGTCAGCAGCTCAGGCAGCTCTTGTGGAGATTTGCACAGCAATTCCTTGAGATCCTAGTTGCAATGTCCTTTTTCACTGCAGGGGAATACCCCAAATTAATGCTCCCAGGATTGTCTTCTAGTACTGCATCTATTGTTTGAATGTCTCAGCCAGTTCTGTGGCCCTCATGCTGTCCTATTCCCTTTTTCCTCAGTATTCTCCCTTTTTTTTTCCCATTGTGATGGGGTTTGCAGAACAGCTATCAACATTAGAGCTTTTAAGTGACAGCTCTGTTTTCTTTAGCTGCAGACTCCATCTCTGCATTGTTCTGCTAAACTGTTGGATGAATGTGCCAGAGCACTCTGTCACAGAAAGCTTTCCTACTTATTATATCTCTTTTGGAGGGACTGCAGTGGAAACTCTGTAATGCTGTGAACAAGGGTAAATATATACACACTGAATGGAACTGAACCTCTCAGTCCTTTATGGAGCTTAGAGTTTGTGAGCATCTCTACATGCTCAGAATTGAGCATTAAGCATCTTTAGAGGTGTATTTTCCTTCTTATCTCTCCAAGTCTGCTCAGCTCTTTAAGACTGCCCGGAGATACCTTTAAAGAAAAAAAATCAAGTATTTTAAATCAGCAATGGCATCTCTGGAGAGGAGAGTGATTAATACGTAGTAATAGAAAATGTTGGAATATTCATGGGGTTCTCATTTCTATAGCTTTTCTTTCTATAAAAATCACCAGAAAAAAAAAATATCTTGAAACAACATTGATGGTAAACTGCCTCCTCTGGGATAGATAGATGGATGGATGGAAGGCAGCAGTTTACTAAAACAGAGCAAGCTGGATAGTGCTGTGAGAGTGGAAGATCTCTGGGGCAGGATTTGCAAGATACTGACCAAATCTTTCAGAGGCCATCATGCAGTATGTACCTGTTTCCACAAAAGACAGACAAAAGCTCTGTCCTTTTCTAAGGTTAGCAGCACAGAGCATATTGTGGATTTAAACCTCATGTTAAGGCTCTCTCAGCATACTCTGAATCTGTAGAAGGAAATCTCTCATCTGCAGAGAGAGCAAGAAAAGTATTACGGCCTTACAGTAGTAAAAATTCAACCCCACTAGTTTTCCATTCACCTTCAGCTCTAAACTAGAAGTGATAATTAGAAAATATCAATAGAAAATTTTCCTGTCGGGAGACATTGTATCAGCAAAATCAATGACTTTTGAAGTCGAGTTGATGTTGACAAAATTCAGATTGAAGCAGAATGGAAAATTGTGATATTATCACAATAAAGGAGGAGGGTCTTGGTTGTTTGTTTTCATCTGTGAAGACAGATTACTTAAACTAGCCCAAATAAGTTTGGTTTTTTTCCTTTTATTTTAGCCTAGTGCCGTAGGGAAAATTAAAAAATTTTAAATACAGCATAAGAAAAAACAAAACAAAGTCTTTCCCTACTTGAATACGCTTAGATTCCTGTGCCAACTGGTTCATCTATAGGTGTTTTAGCTCAGCTGTTACCAGCTCAATCTCTTTATTAGCCTTCTGCTCTGCTGTCTGCTTGGTTTTCAAGTGCTGGCACAGGTTCCTCTTTAACACATACTTGTGGAAAGCTTGGCATGGATTTCTCTTGTCCCTTCCTTGTCAGTGGTCTTTTCGTCTTTTTCCCCATGACCGTGGCATGGTGCTTACTTACATAAAACTTACTGGTCAGCTGCGTTGTTTTATGAAGTGTTTTTCTGCCTGGGCATTGTTTTAGACTTAGCACACATCAATTAAATTAGTTCTCATGCAGTCACTGACATAGGTGTTACAATCTCAGTTTCACAGCAGTGGATATGGGAATGTGCTTAGAGGGGAAGAAGGAAGAACAAAATACCAAGAGGTGTACAATCTGTCTGAGGTCACACGGTGGCAGTCGGAAATTGTTTTAATCTTGTATTTTCCTCCATCTGTGCGGGCTTTTCCTTCTATTTTGGAAAGTACAGAGGACATGAGTTTTGAGGGGTCAGTCTTCCCACTTTGAAGATTTGGATCCAGCAACGCAACCGAGGCCACGCTTTATCTTGGAAGAGCACACAGCTCCATCTGGGATAGCTGCACTTGGAGCTGAGCGTGTGATTGTATGGTGCTGGTCCAGCAGCAGTGGGAGTGAGAGGTTTCTCTTGTGCATCAGGGCACAGAGGGAGGGATCTGCTTTTGGAGGGCATTATTAAGAGAGAGGCTGGTGCTTGCTTCCCAAGAAAGGCAGTGTATTGATTGTTTGGGCTCACTGGTGAACCCCACAGGGTGATCTCAAACTTAGTCATGCTGTTTGAAACAGCCTGACTTCTCTCATTTCTTTGCTAGAGGGTCTCACTGCTGCAGTGTGAGGAGTGCTCTTTTTTCCCTTCCCCAGCTGGTTTATGCATTCTCCTGGTAAAACTGGTCAGAGCAGAGGGAAAGAGGCTGTATTGTAATGATTTCTATACCTGGCTGGCAGAGAGTGATTCAGGGAGCAGGACATGGGGCTCATGGTTAATGTGGCTTGAGGGAAGAGGAAAAGGTGATGTGGTGGATTTCCAATACCTGCTGCAAGATTTGCCAGCACCTATTGGTTTGCCCTCCAGCAGGATAGCAGATCTTGCACTCCTCCTAAAGCAGGAGAGGAGAATGAACTGTGCTTGTCCTCTTCCAAGCGCTTTTCGATTTCATTAAGGACACAGTGGAGAACTTTGTTAATCAATATCCTACTACCCTCCTTCTCCAATCCAGTTTCCAGGGAAAATGATTTTTTTTTTTCTTACTCAACCATGATTTCAAATGACTATTCCCCGTTGCAAGTGGCTCAGAAACAAATTCAGGGGACCCCCCTGCTGCCACTCAGTGATTCTCTACTTCAGAGGTCAATCTCCTCTGTTTTGAAGGATGGTGTTGTCTCTGGAGTGGGCAGAAGTTCAGTGTCTGGCCTCCCTGTTGACACATTTAAAGATTTCACTCACACGTCTCTCCTCCTGAAACACTTTCAACAGACCCTTTTGAAAAAGCTGAAGTCATGAAGCAGTGCCCCTGCTGCTCTCTGCTTCAGCTTGTTACCAAACCAACAAGCTTTATTAGCACACAGTACCCTGTAACCTTGCAGTGCTCTTTAGAATTGCACCTTTTTCCTCCTCACTTTGAAGATCTTTAAGCTTTTCTAGCAAATAAGGAGACCTGATGATGGAAATAGACTTGTTAAAATAATAAACCTGAGGCTGGAAAAAGAAATTAGGAACCTTCCTTATCCAAACTCCAAGAGGCACCACCCTGTGAGTTTGCTGATGGTTGCATCTATACAAAAGATATATTGTCTGAAGTTGACCAAAGATGGTTTTATTCTTGTGACTGTTCATGAACTTCTGTGGTTTTTAATTTGTTTTGTTTTCCAAAGAGTTACTACTACTACTACAAAAAAACCCCTACTTTTTTCTTTCCCCACAACTAAAATCTTTTATTCAGATTTTCCTAATCAGCAAAAATAGAGACCTTCCTCTTTCCAAAATATTTTTTTTGGAAGTGAAGAATGGAAGTTACCTTGTACAGATGGTATAGTAGGTTATGTAAGTTGGAGTATGAGCGCATACTTCCAGGTGTTTAATTTTTTCAATTTAAATACCAATATTTTCTGTGGAACACATCTGATGAGTCAATCTCAACATTTCATTGAAAAAATAGCTTTTACTAAAAATGTTATAAAGGGAAAAAAAAATTAGCTGCATTTACTTTTTTTATCTGCAGTCCTTTAAAAACACAATTATTTCAATATAAGCAGCAGGAAAAGGATGACTTTGCAGCCATGAATATAAATTTCAAATGGGAATGAATTTTTTTTGTCTTGAAAATTACCAGATGAGTTTGAGAACTTTGCTTCCTTTGACCCAGCTCAAAGCATGATGCCTTCTAAGTTAACAGGGACTTTGATATCAAACCCAATAACAGACCTGGGGAGCTGCAGAGCATGGAAGGTGGAAAGAAGACAAAAAGGCCTCAGATCTAAACGAAAACCTGGAAATATTATTCATGAGTTGAAGAGAATGCTGCTTTTAGCTTCTTTCTGCTTCGTTTTTTCTGTCTGTAAAATAGAGTTGATAACTGGAACTAGTAGAATAATTTGGGTTGTAGAATTAATTTAAAAATTGTAGCTTCTTTTGGTTGCAAAACACCTCCAGGAGAATTTTGTATTTTTTGAATATATTTGCTACTTGTAGTTATTCAAGTCAAATGAATCAAACCAGGGCCATTTCTGCTCACAATTCTTGGGCTGTAAGATCTGCTTTCTGAGTTTCCTGGATTTAGGGAAGAGTAAAATTCAGGTAGATCTTGATATGACCCACGTACAACCTCATGCTGCTCCTGTTGTTTGCTGTGGAGTTTTGACTTCGGGGATTTTGATTAGATTTTGCCTCTTCCTGTCCCTCCTGTTGTTTCTTTTTCTCCCAAGATGTGTATTTTTCAGTTCCTTGGAGCACCATTTTTCTTCCATCTTGCTTTTTGCATGGTTATGTGTCCATTTTGTACATTTTTGCATGAAGGCATTCTGAATTTGAATTAGGTGGTAAGGTGTAATTCCTGTCTCTATGACTGTTCCTGCCAGGAAATGAATTGTCTTGGACACCAAACAGAAAGCACTGCTTTGTGAGTTGTCAGCATCCTTTTGTCTGATCCATGACTGTCAAGTCCATCCCTTACTCTGCGTGTCCTCGACACACTGGTCAGCAGTCAGAAGGGGATTACTTATGTGGTGGAAAGCAAACTGGCTTACACCCTGAGAGTGGACCTACTTGCTAGAGGTTTCCCTGTTTCATTTAGCTGCTGAATTAAAATACACAAATAGATTAAAAGTGCGCAAGTCAGGCTCATGCTGACAACACGTAGCTTAATATTTGGATTATTGTCCCAAACACAGAGAATTGCAGTCTTAGCTGCTGCTCTGGTTCTTTGGTGGGATCTGCTCATGTGCTTTTCATAAGCAAATTCTCTTGTGTACAACTTTGCAGTTCATTTCCTGCAAGCCCTTTGTGGCAGTAAAATTTGATTGCTTGAAACTCAGTGGGAAATGACAGCACAAGGGTGCCACTGAAATGAATCAATTCATACAGTCAGTCAGAGGAGTATTTGTGGGGAGTTTTCTGTGTCTTACTCGCTCACCTATCATGAAGGTATTTACTGCACCTATGTCCCAAGGGTGTGATGAGCCTTAATTTAATAAAAGCTTGAGAAGTACTTTGGAGAGGAGAAGAGGTAAGTGTTGTATGTTGTTATTTCATTTTAATGTGCCTTTGAGCTTCAGTGTTCTATCTGGGCTCTGGGATAGAAGATCTTAGAAAGTTTGTCCTCTGCCTTTCCAGATCTGAAGGAGTAGTTTATTTTCGATGCAACAAATATATCCAGGCTATTATCTAAGCATGGCTTACAGCTTCCTTTAACCAGCTCGATTTTGTTTAAAAAAAACTCCAAACCAACAAAAAAAAAGCAGGAAAAAAAAGCATCAAAGCCTCATGCAAACACTGAACGACGAGCTCCAAATCTAGTGAGCTTTCTCAATCAGCATTTTACAGGCATGGCTATGTTGCACAGTAGTCCAACATGACACAAAGATGCCATTGTGCAGGAAAGGGTTTGCTCAGTCTTGGAAACCAGATAATGCTGTGATAGCAAGGTACTGTCCACGAGCTGATAAACTCTGCCTCTCAGCAGGTCATGCTTGAGCACAGGCCTGTGCTAACTCCATAATTCTATTGTCACATCACAGCCCTGGCGGTGCTGGGAACACCCTTTGTACCAGTCACTGTGTTTGTGTCCTTGATGCTCTGCAAGGGGGAGAATTGTTCTGCCAGGTATCATGGTTTGACAGCTGTTCCTTCTAGGTGTGCCACATCCCCTTTTCTGTGATAGCCCACCATTATGTGGACACAACTTCTGCTGAGTTCTTCTGCGGTGTTATGTATTTCTTGGTGCACACAATGCATGTAAACACAGTCCTGTTTCACAAAAAGAGAGAATCTGAGGCATAAATCTCTTCTTTAT
This sequence comes from Machaerirhynchus nigripectus, assembly GCA_013397975.1. Taxonomy (NCBI): domain Eukaryota; kingdom Metazoa; phylum Chordata; class Aves; order Passeriformes; family Dicruridae; genus Machaerirhynchus; species Machaerirhynchus nigripectus. The sequence goes on along the minus strand of VZRQ01001827.1, from coordinate 1,799,439 downwards.
GTTCACAAGGAAGCTGGAAATGAGAAAAATATTTTCTTGACTTCTAGAATGAGATTCAGCTCCAGATTAAAATGTCTAAATTTAGGAGTCTTCCTGTAAGTATCTAGATGTGAGTTGGTGCCTAAATACTCATTAAAGCTGATAGAGATTCAGTGCAGTCAGTTGAGGCTAGGAACTTAATTCAGCTCATCCTAGAGCAGACACCTCCTGATGATCTGAATTAACCTTTTGACTTCACAGCCTGTAAGGACCAAGTCTTCATTAACTGTGGAGGGAAGATAGACCACGCAGCGTTTACCCGTGGGAGATTCAATCTCAGACTGAATTCAACCTCAGCCAGCATCCCCAACCCAGGGTGGTTTTGCCTACAACTTTGCTAAATGCTCTGCAGGGGGAATTTAAGGAGCAGGAGATAATTCCAAAGTGGAGTGTAAAGCCAGGGCATCAAACAGGCGACCAAGGAGTCTTGGAGGACCACCTCTTGTATGAGTTACAGAGGAGACACTGTCCTCTACAAAATAGGATTATGCATGTGTCTCATGCTGCATCAAAGCAGGATAAACTCCAGATTTACATTTGACACCCACTAAGAAAAAAAATGGGAGGGAGGGAGGAAGGGAAGGAAATTTAAAAAGGAAGCAAATACACACATGCAGGCATTAGACAGAGGATTAGTCTTTGAGTCATAAAACAATTTGTCCCTTCTTTCTCGCCCACCCTTCTTTCTACCCTCTTCTGGCACTAACTGGAGAAATAACAGCTTGTTTAATGTTATTGACAGACTCTTGTCTTCTGCTTTGTAAACTTGTTTTCTACACTAATGTATGGGGGCTGTAGGGCACAGCAAGGAGAAGATTTAAGTGTCATTACTATATCCCCATGAGCAAGCATTTGGAACGACGAGCTCACCCAGCTGTCTGGATACCTTCTGGGTGAGAATACCAGGGCAAGAATTCTAGTGGCCAGCTCACTTGGACAAAAAGGAAAAGCAAAGAAAGTAGAGATGAGGGAGAGGGCAAGGCAGAACTGGATATTTTTCATGTATTTATCTCCTGTGCTTGATCTAATTTTTGCAATATAGAAAATGCATTTAGAAGGTTACAGAATTGCAGAATTTTGTGTGCAACAGATATATAGTAAGATATGTTGCCTTTTAAACAGGTTTCAAAATGCTGTGCTAAAGTACTTTGCTTTCAGGCTGCATTTGTATTGCAGGGGTCTGTAGCTTAGTCAGTGATGGTCCTACATGGCTTTCTCAGTCCTTCTGTGGTGAAAGTGCCACGTGATCCCTTTATCTCAGGAGGGGTTCCAAACCTCACCTGCCGACTGAACGCTTTTCTCCAGGTTTCTCCAGAGTCATCACAGCCTCTTTCTTTCTGCAACAATTTCTTAAGGGCACGTATGATCTGGAGTTGTTTACAGTGAGTTCGAGAGCTGTAAGCTCTAGCCAAGGAGATCTGGAATGGAAGAGAGGGAAATAAATTCCCAGCAGCTCTTATAAGCAGCACAGGTAATAGGCTTAGACATGAAAGCAGGAAAGGAGTTGGCAAAAGAGTTGGGATGGTAAGCAAGGAGCAGTAGAACAGAATGATTTGTCTCTAGGTATTGCTTCAGTCTCCCTTGAAAACTCAAGCACTGGTATGTCAAGTATGTCTGCTACACATTTTCTTTCTAAATGAAAGCAAAAAGCTGCAACAGTTCCATCAAAAATATATTAAAAAAAAAAATCTGAACACAATAAGCAAGTGAGTACCAAGCTCAATGCCTGCTTGTAACTTTCTCAGACAGTTCCCTCTGGGCTGACATTTTCCATGCTTGAAGTAAAGAAGCATGTATATAAAATACACATGCACAGCACTGCTGTAAATGGGAAGTTTTGTCAGAATTTCAGCAATAGAGTTTTATGTAGTTTTGGTGGTGCTAGTTTTTCCTTGCTTGAACCAGGCAAATAGTTTTCAGTTGCTTCTGTTGTACTGAGATGACATGAAATTCTCATTTAATTGTCAGTGTGCTTCTGAACATATGCTCTCACTGAGTCTTGCTTGGAGGGATTTGGGGTCTGTTTCTGGCTAACCAGGAATACAGACACTTTTAAAGAATACAGTTGGTACCAGCATATGCAGAGCAGGGCTCCCCCAGCTCACGCGTCTGTTGCGCACTCACACTCGCGCAAACACGCGTCCTCTAACTAGGGGCCTTAAGAAGCCAGGACAGGGTGCAGCTGCTTGGAAATGTCTTACTAGAAAAATCAAGGGCTTGAAAGCAAGCATTTGGAGCACCTCTACTACCTGAGTAGGAATCAATGGCTCTGCACAGTGATCTCTGAGCAATTTTGAAATCTTTGTGGAAATAAATGCATCCCAAGAGGAGGGGCACAGAGGGCAGGTCTCTTGAGCTTGAATATTTTTATTGGTGGCAATCTTATAACAAGAACAGAAGGGTAAAGGTAAAGGGGCTGAGCATGCCATCTAATCAGGGTCAGAAGGAATATGCGGTAATACAGCACAGTTTTCCTGCTGTCTCTATCTTTCCTCCTAAGTATGATGCTTAAGGCTTTCATGCTGCATGGCTCACGCGTTCTTATGGCTACTGAGATGACTGAGTTTCTGACTGTGCTTCCTTGCAATTTTAATATATTGTTTTATTCTTTAATCCCCTCTAAGACTCTTTAAGCTCTTTGAGCCATTGAAATAATCTTTCTTTCTGGCATTCCTCTTTCTCCCTTCCCTCCCCATTAGTCTTCCATGCTTTGCACTCCATTTGCCCAACCAGGAGCTGCAGTCCGATAGCCTTGTTTATTTTCCCTATATTGCAGCAAAGGATTTGATTGATTGCACTAAGGTGGGTTTTGAAATGGATATTTCAACAACTCTGATGCTGGTTGTCACAACACTAAAGTACGAATGTCTGTATGTTGTACCCGTCTCCCAAGTGTAACTGGGAAAAGAAAATATATATTGAATAATGAAATCAAACAGAAATGCATTTAAAGTAATAACAAAACCAGAGTAAACATCCTCAGTGTGTCATTTTCCTTAAAGGAAGGCTTTTGCAATTTAACTACATGAACATGTACATAAATAATAGTATGAGAAGAGACAGTGTTATTTTCTTTTGGTTAATGCACACTATCTGGTCTGCTGTTAGAAATCTGAATTCATTCACACCTCCATGGCCACTGTGACTTTGTGTACCACCCCGTTACACACTTACATTTTAAGATTCCTTTGTCTATTGCTGGCATCCTAGATTTTACAAAGTAAAAGTACTGTGTAAATCCCCAGTATTTTCTCTGGTTAATGCTCTTGGTGGGAAGGTTTACAACATGCATTTTGCAGGGTGTGCACCATAAAGCAAGACACAGTGCTTCCACTTTTCACTCCCTTGAAGCAGAATTCAGGATAGTCACACTTAAGCTTTATAGCTGGCTGTGCTGTGGTATGCTTCCTGTACTTCCCTCGCTGGCACCTCTGATGGCCTTGTCTTAATTCCAAGACTGGTCCTTTCCACAAGCAGGCTAAGTTTCCTGACAGTTTTAGCAATAGCAAGCCCTGTTTTCCCAGTCTGCTTGAGCTGAGGTCTTTCAAAGCTTTTTAAGGGAAAAAAAAATAATGGCATATTCTAGACCCCAAAAGCAAATTTAAAAGAAAGAGATCAGCAGTTCCTAAACCACGCACAGAGAAGAGTGCTGGAAATGCCTGCCTCCCAGGAGCCAGTGCCAAAAGGAGGGTGGATCCTGATGTTGCCTTCACCAGGGAGGCAGCCTGGGCTGGGAAAGGAGCCTTTCCTGGATTAACCAGGTGCCTGAATCTCATTGCAGCCCCAGGTTTTGCAGATGCTGCACCAGGGCAGTGCTATGGCAGCTCACTGCCAGGGCTGAGTGCTGCAAAATGTCGAGAGTCCCTGACTGTTGCGTGTGCAGGCTCCTTATCCCTGTTTTTTTCCCTGCTGCTATTTAGCTTTCCATCCTTTTCCTGTTTTGTTTATGTTTAGGCACACCTGTAGTTTCCATGCAAGCAGTAAGGGAACAGCAGCTGGGACTGCTCTATTAGAGTTGCAAACACTGCAGAGAAACAATGGATTTCAAACCACAACAATTCTTTTTCAATTGCAATAATAATAACAAAACAAAAATCCAGGGAATTTTCTAACCCTGATACATCTTTCCATTCTCTGCCTTGTCTTCTTCAATGTGGAGTTGACATAACGATGTTAGTTAAAAGATTTAAAGCCTGTGACATCCCTGGCTTTGCTAGGGGACTTGGCCCTTATTTCAGAAGACAGGGCTGCACGGTAGCATGCTGTGCTTCCTGGCATTGACAAAGCCATGCAGAGCTCTGGAATTTTTTTGCTTCTCTTTGAAGCACCAGTCCCGTGGTACATGTATCTATCTAGTTTTAGATAGTCCTTCTTTCTGTAGGACTACACATCATGCTTAAATTTAAACAGTGCATGGTAGGGGTCTGAGGGAATTGCCAACTACAGCAGTTCAGAGCTGGAATGAGAAGGGGTCTGCTGCCACATTAGATGCATGTGTTCATAATTGGGTGATTTAGTAATTAGCATAGCTGCTGTAAATATAACTGGATTTTTAAAATCATTAATTTGCCAGCATCCTCAGTGTGCTCTTCTACCCACTGTTATTCAGAGGGAGAGGGTTGCTTTGAAACTTCCTCTGCATCACCAGATTGTCAAAATCCAGCTTCCTTGTGAATTTTGAACTAGTATAATTTCTTTTTCTGACCCTAATTTATTTCTTTACAAAGAGGAAAGAGGGTTCATCACTCATTCTTCTTTGTAATTTGATGCTGTTTGTTTATTGACTTATTTATAAAGCACGTACGGCACTTTACAGGCAAATAATATTGACAGGTCTTTGTTTACTGCAGGCTGAGCACTCCGTTGTGCCTATTTCATACTGGCCTGCAGTGCATTATATACTGACCTATCTGGGACATTGCCTCAGGGAGGCACAATGGTTTTGGGAACGTCCTGGCATAGGTGTATGAGCAGGCAGCCAGGAAAGATTGATCTCCTTCTGCACCCTTAGGGGTCAGCACTGAAAGGAACAGCAGAGCCCTTCGCAGATTTAGGAATGCTTCAGCCAGCTCTACCATTCAAATGACACTACTCTGAAGAGAAGTTGATGGCGTGGTTGTGGACTCCAGGTCCTCTACCTGTGCTGCTTTTGGAGAGTCTGGAATCTGGTTATAGTGTGGTGGGGACACAGCTGAGAGCAGATCCCCGCTGCACACTTAATGTATCCAGTTTGCCTGCTCCTCCTACCTGTTTGCTTGCCTTTCTCACAGGGTTAACTAGCATGTAACCTCGCTGTTGTTCTTGTCATCCTCACCACTAAAAGTGAGCTCTCCTCAGGCCGAAGAAATCGAAGGTAAAGGTTTTGATGCCATGATGTTTCATTTTGGAGAATGTCTTTAGTTTTCCATTGATAACAGGCCAAGCCACCATCAGTGCATAACAGCATTCAGCAAAGGAGATGGAAAGGAGAGCAAAAAAAATACTGCCTTAATGGGGCTGGGAGCCACTGACAATCTCCAGAGTCTAATGTCTTAGATCCACACCTCATCACTTCCCAAAAAAACAGAGAAAGGAAGAAAAGGGCTGTGGAGCCAAGAAAAGTCTTTACTAGCTTGTCTTCGCTTTCCTCCCTCCCTCCCTTTCCAATCTGCCTTCAATCTTTAATGGAGAAACTTACAGCTCCAGAACTAATACTTTCCCACATTGCATTAATCCTAATTGACTTGGATATAAGTTCCCCCTTCTGCTATCTTCAGCATGGCATTACCATTTGCCCCTTGGGAACCACAGCCACCTCTGCTCACTGACTCTTGCTGGCAGCTTTTGCACAGGAGAGCACAGTTTGCCAGTGGGATGCATGGAGTGGAGCTGCAAGGACACAGCCAGTGACCTTGCTGGAGAGCTCAGGACACAAACTATGAGAAGTTGCTGTGTTAGAGTTTAGGTTAGATATGTGCTCTCGGAGGTTCTGGGGTTGCAAATTGTTTGGGTCAGCATCCCCTTCCATCTGGGAATTGGTGATGATCACAAGGCACTACTGGGTTTTTTGCATGGATGGGTGTTAATCAGGGTTTAAAAGGGAGGGGGAGTGAGCAGTACAGAAATGAGCTTGTATGTTGAGACTGAACCAGACAGAGCCATGGCAAAAAACTGGTAAGAATTGTTGTGGCTGATTTCCATCATGTCTTCATTATGACTTCCGTTAGTCCAGGCATCTTGGCTTCCTCCTGTCTACCTGTTTTTTTTTAGTCAACTTCTGACTTCTTTCTAATTCCCACTATCCCTCTCTTTGTCTATGTCTATGGATGTCTGCACTCCAATCTTTTCCATCTCCTTTTCTATCATTAGTGCAGCTACTAATAATCTCTTCTTTTTGCAAATGGGGAAACTGAGGCAAAAATCAATTGATTCAGAATCACTGAGGAAGCTGGAACTCCTGAAACCCATGTCCTAAGCCCCATGCCTGGTAGCAAACCTTATCAGTGCTGGTTTTCCACATCATTCCAGTGATTAATCTCTGCAAGACAGTGGTCTTACCTTTGTTACTTCTCCATTCCATCCAGTCTTTTGAAGTCATGACGGTACCTGACACACACACACACACATACCAGATCCTGTGAGGAGCACAGAGAGCTTATATGGAGAGAACAGGAAATCACATGAAGGGAGATGGATACATGGAAAGGATCAAAGATAGCAGTGTAATGGAACAGAAAAAGCAGTGTGGGTGGTGAGTAGGAGGAGGTGTGAGGTGGGAAGAGGGGTGCCCAGCCTGGGGCAGCTGCAGCTCACTGTGGGGAAAAGGCACTGCAGCCACATACTTTGGTGTCATTTGTGCAGGAATGGGGAAGATGTGGTATGCGTGTGTGTTGAGGGGGATTGTGTCTGCAGGGGGATTACGTGCAGCCTAAGTTTCTTCAGATACTGGAGAAGCCAGTCCCTGTGTGCTCTTTTCTATATCTGCGATCTATGCAGTTTTTTGGTTTGTTTTTTTTTTGGCCACTGTGCTGGGATTTGATCAGACAGAGAACACAGGGGAGAAGAGGGGATTACTGTAAGAGCCTTCCGTGCCTCTGTCTCTTCTTCCGCTCCAACTGTTTTTCATTTTCAGTACCGTATCTTTCCCACCAGCAGCTCTCAGTTCTTTCTCGTTTGGCAGCCTCTTTCTTGGATCATCCTAGTCCGAGTACTTTTCTTTTTAGAACACCCTTCCAAAAAAGGTGTACCCTGGATGACAATGCCTGATTTTTATTCCTCATCTCCCCTCCCAAGCCAGTATGCTGGTTGTTAGCTTTGCTCCACTGTGAACTCAACTGTCAGGAATGGACACTGGAAACATTTCTGGTCTTTTCCTATTCCTCAGACCCCTGTGGTTATGGAAAGAAGATAGAGTTTTATTGTATTTTTGTAAGGAGTGGATTAGCCTCTAAAGATTCTTGACTTTCTGTCTTCTAACCCCTCACAACATTTTTGTATGCCCAGCTTCTTTCCCAGGATTCCCCCACTGCCTGTAGGAATGGCTGCCCTCAGCTGGAGGTCAACAGATGGGAGAGTGAAAATGTGATCAGTGCAAGGCCCGGGCTTCCAGATGAGTTCCAAGAATTTAATTTTTGTCACAAAATACATCCATGCAGCTTAG